>JAWPHD010021010.1:0-29635 GCA_037043455.1 Cyrtodaria siliqua | reverse complement strand
TTACAAAATTACAGGCAGTCAAATTTATAAAACATTTTGAAACATATTATTCGTTTGTATAAACACAAAAGTTTTGTAGCTTAAGATATAGTGCAACCTTATCGTTTTATTTACCATCATCTAACTCATCTAAACATAACGCATTCTCTTCATGCTTTTGAATTACTTTTATTTCCAATAAAAAAGGGTATTCTGCTATTTTGCCACAAGCTAATCAAGAGGTGGCGACAAACTATTTAATACATTATATCAGTCAACTTGTGACAAATATTGGCCAATTATGATCTGACACGAGTATGTACTATAGAAATTAACCTGTCAAAATTAGAAGATAGTGCCCAGATCCTCCCGACAATATAACACACAGGAGACGGTACTATTGCTTACACCGCCATTGCTTACCGGCGATGCCATGCAAACCATAACACACAGATCACTCTTCAGCCGACACCTGTCACACACCATCAAGCATGTGTGGCACGTCATTTTTCAACACATGTACTAGGGTTACATATCAGGACAATTTTCTGTGGAGGTTGCAGACCACGTACTTTGTCTGGGTACAACCAGTACAAGAAATACATAGAGAATTATCCTTTTACATTTAAAGTGGAGTACGTGGCTCAGTGGTAGAGCACCGAACTCAGATCAAAAAGGTTGTGGGTAAGATCCTCGCGTGCCATGTCATTTATCCTTGAGCAAGACTAATTAATACACATTGCTTAATACTGGTTCTCACCCAGGGAACCTGCACATAACGTCGAAAGGGGGTGTTGCAGTATCGGTAGATACATAGATACATGTAGGATCCATGATCATTCTTTGTGAAAAAGGAGTCGCGCTCGTGGTCAACCTTGCATCAAATGGAAGTCGTGGGCCATGTCATTTATCCGTTGAGCAATAATAATTAATACAACTTGCTTAAAACTGGATTCTACCCAGGGAACCTGCACATAATCGGTCGAAAGTGGGGTTTGCAGTATCGGTAGATACATAGATACATGTAGGAACCAAGTCATTCTTTGAAAAAGGAGTCGCGCTCGTGGTCACCTTGCATCAAATGGAAGTCACTGAACTTCACTATTGTTTCTCAATGGAAATATTCCATTCTATTCTGATAACAATTGTCCTGTCGCTATGAAGACACTAAAAATACGACACTTTTGTACCACTCTTCAACGCATATACACACAAATTCCATTAAAACACATTATACTGTTACAGTTTAGCATATTACTTACAATACATGCGTTAATACGACGATTCACTACGCTGAATCGCTGAACAAATTAACGCGCCAAACAGGAAGAAAATGGCGGTAAATGAAAACATCCGAGGGTTTCCCGTTTTTACTTTAGTATAGCTACTAACGGTTACCAAATGCGCAAACATCAACTACACATTTAAGGGGCATGTTTGTGGACACACTACCCTCCGACTTTTCACCCGTATATTTAATCATGGAAATTGATTGACAAACAAGTTATGTCATCAAGCGCAGTAAACTAGGTCACGCTATACAAACACGAAGTTGACAAACAATAACAAACCAGTCATCAACTGCGTCTGCACACTTTATTGATACGTACAACAGTCGACGGTGTCAACCCTCTCCACATTACAACACATATTTTACTTACGACAAAGTGTATACGCCTAATTGTACAACGTCAAAAGCTCTCTTTAATTTCATGTGTGAAAAAAAGATGGCCGCATCAGCATCAAAATAAATAAATATGAAACAGAGGCTATGACGTCAGGCTATTCCAACAATACATTACTTTCATCAAACGCCTCCCGAATATTGAGTTTTTGGACACTGAGGTCTAAAGCAACTTTATTCTCAATATAAAACACACATATATCTATACAACACTTCCTTGGAATTTTATTAGAACAAAATGTATTTCACATCGACTCAAAACATTATACAGAAAGTGGAATTCACAATTTACTATCTCCATACACGAGGGGTACAGCAAATTCACGCTTCACTGTGCACTATATGCAGTATATGGAATCTCGAATTAGGTCAAACTCCATCACAGTAGTAGAGCGTTCAATGGTTTCCATACACAGTAATAGTTATCTGAATTTCTATATTCATGAATAATAACGCTCTATGAAAATCTTGTTTTACCAAACCACAAAGTTTTTGCATGTAGCATCATCTAACAGAGTACAATTTACAAGTAGACCGATTCAGGCCCTCTTGGGCCTCTTGTTTTCAGGGTTATGGCCCTTTGAATATTTTAACAATGGCCTTCCGTAATGGAAGGCACTAACTTGTTTTGTTCAAATTCCAAAAAATTGGCACTGCCGTGTCAACTTTTATCGGAATACCTATCGGAATACCGATAGAAAACGTTATATTGCTCTACTCTCTACCTTACATTTCGCTATTAAAATTACTATGGGTAATAACGTTACTAAAAGGCTCTTTTATTAAAGGGACACATGTCAATCTTGATTATTTTTTTTAAACTCCCAGCGTCCCGTTATATTTTGCTACACAAAACTTACATTTCTGCATTATTAATGGTAATTATATGAATAGATCTTGTTCAAGTATTTTTTGGTTAGTTTTTTGCAGATTACTTACTGAGGATTTTATTGCACCTATGCTATATGATTTTATGAGATTGCACTTGCATTTGAACATAAAATTATTTTGTAATTTTGTAGATTATAAAGACCAACCCGTATTGATTCTAACTTGTATCAATGTTTAGGTTATATACAGACATGTTAAACAAATGTTCACTTACTGAGTATATGTTTAATTATTCTGCAAGGTGAAACCATATTCAATATATGGTGACCCTGAAAACTCACAATTATATTTTATTATATGCCAGTGTGTCAAAAGTCAAAATTATTCTGTATTGATACATGTAGATGCCAGTTTTAATGCTTTGTTACAACTTCCGCGTGTCCCTTTAATAGTATTGCAGTCTGTACTGCTGAGATTTGCATCTTTACGACCCAATGTGGCTGTAAAAATAGAATACACAATGTATTGCTTAATATTGTACAATAAACTACAGATACAATGTTACGATAATTGTCAATTAAGGAAAAGGGTAAAATACGGGACGAACATAACCGTCTCGTCTCGCATATTTAGAAGCTATTTCTAATTATAAATTAGGTCAATGAGCATCGCCAAGAATCGAGAGAGTGCATCCGATGCATCAAGCAAAAATGTGTCCTTGAGACTCGGGTGCGGCGCTTTAGCTCTATCACATAAAAGAAACAAGACCTTGGTCTGAGGGTGTCTCGCCCACTGCGGCAAACGGCGTATGAAATATTTTATTAAATTTGTGTTAAATTTGTGTTTAAATGATATCCACCAAAGACAAAACTTCATATGACCAAGTATCAAACAAATAAAAGTGAGGTAATCAAATTAAGTTACTGAGTGTAACCAGGGTGTAGTTTGGGGGGAATAATGCAAAATATGACCTTGACCTTGGTATGTTTTGTCGTCCAGCGATGACAACAATACATATGACCAGGTATCAAAGACATAAAGTGAGACAATCACATAGAATTAACTGAGGTTAAGTTACCTAACTAAGGTAAAGTTTGTGGAAAAATATGACCTTGACCTTGTATTTTTTGTCGTCCAGCGATGTCCACCGATGCCAACAATACATATGCCCAAGTATACAAGACATGAAGTGAGACAATCATGGTTAAGTTTTGGGAAAATAATGCAAAATATGACCTTGACCTTGGTATTTTTTGTCGTCCAGTGATGTCCACCAATGCCAACAATACAAATGACCAAGTATCAAAGACAACGTGAGGCAATCAAATAAAGTTAACTGAGGTTAAGTTTGGGGGAAATAAGCAAAATATGACCTTGACCTTGGTAATTTTTGTCGTTCAAGGATGTCCACCAATGCCAACATATGACCAAGAATCAAAGAAAATGAGGCAATCACATACAGTTAACTGAGGTTAAGTTACCTAACCAAGGTTAAGTTCTGGAAAATAACGCAAATATGACCTTGACCTTCGTAATTTTGGCATTACGTGATGTCCCTCGACCCAACAAAGCATCTGACAAAGTTTCAGAAAAATTCGAGCAGCGGTTGTTGAGATATAGTTGATGTAAAATGTGGCCGCCGCCACCGGAAAAGTGACTGCTATGTCTCGCTACCCACTATCGTGGGCGAGACAAAAAGGAAAAAGAAAAATCAAAAAAAATAATAATATCCGCTGGTCGACAATAAGTGTCTCGAAATTACGGAACGTGTGTGAGTGGCCTTAATGATACTGAAGACACATGCAGTGTTTGAATGAATTTAAATAAGGTTCGTTTGTTCGTATGGTGTTTTACGTCATTAGGTTATATATGACGGTCGATTTTTTGTGGTGGAGGCAGACCACCCACTTTTCCTGGGTAGAACCAATACTATACACCTCCCGCCATCCGTAAGAATCGACACTTCCTCACAAGTCGAGCTCCCAGTGGGATTCGAACCCGCAGCGGTGAGAGGCGAAGGTTTACAACGCAACGTCGTTAACCATTCGGCCACGGAGACGCTTTAAATAAGTCATGCTAGAATGTGAAAAACGTTAACGCAAAACGTTAACGTAAATGAATTTCTAAGATGTCACCAGTAAATGAACAAGAGCTGTCGGATGACAGCAAGGTCGACTTTCGAATTTCCGAGGCATTGTCTATTTATTGGGCAACGAAGTTAAACAAGGGGTATAATTCTGTAAAATTCATAATGGAATCATGGCACTTGTTTTTAGATATGAACTTACCGAAAAAGGTTAAAGAAATTAACTAAGTACAAAAAGGGTAATAACTTTATCACACTAGGTTGCAGAGTTATGTGACTTGCACGTAGCAGGTTATGTAATAGAGTATGGTCTCATCGAGTTGGTTGCTTTAAACATCGAGATGGGCGTAAACCTACCAACGAGACCATACTCTATTTGTAGCATGTCCATTTCAGCTGTCTGTCATACTCTAACTTCCAATAACTGGTAGTTAAGAGAACACCATTTATTCCGACAGGAGTTATTTTCAATTAAACGATTTACCCATGTGCAAATACAAAAGGAATTTCAGAGACCATGCTAAAACTAATTATACTGAAAACATACGTGGAGTTGTATTGAGTGCTGCCAGGCGGTTTCTGAAATATGAGCTTACCGAAAACGGTTAACTAACGGTAACGGTTACGATAACGCGAGTAGAATAGCTTGCCTTTTCTGCGCGCTAAAACTGTACCAATCATTACATTGACCTCTGTTAACGTTTAAGAAAGTAGCCTCGATCACATGATAATTAGTCACATGACCATAGCTAAAATATCAAAATGGCGAACAGAACTTCAACACATTGACACCACCAACTACCGGTAGCTGATCGACACGTAAACAGTCAAACAGTCGAAAGAAACACGACTTATTTTATTATTCATTTTGATATTTTAAGTTAGTGATTTAATTTAAAGTAGGTTGTCAAGAGCTATGTGATACTAGAAAGTGCTGGTAAACAAAATGCTGTAATGTAACCCTATGGGAACGATTTGGTGGTGCGTATTTTGAACGTTTTGACGTCGGAGTGATATGTCAAAGTACAAACCAATAGAACTCTGAGCATAATTTACTGTATATTTAAAACATTCAAGCCGAAAAATTTTCTTTTTTAATTTAAGCATTTCATATAAAGTTTATTTAGAAAAAATATTAGTGCCATCAATTTTTTTTTGCATTTCCTTCGTTTTTCATCGTTTGCCAAGATTCTTGGTATTTGATGAGACGTTGTGTATGTGTATGAAAGGAACGACAACTCTGCGTAGAGATTAAACTGTACAAGCCGATACCAAAATAGCCATTTTCTATGGAGACACATTGTATGCATGGTACTTAGAACACAGGAATCGGACATATTGTAAATGCAGGTAATACATCATGCTATCCACTATTAGTATATTAAAATATATATTTATATAAAATTATATACAAACGTGGACCTATACTGAACCAAGCAGCAAATATCTCGTCAATAACGACTGTAAATTAAAAAAAAATCATTCAAATCTCCTGTCTCCAACTGTACCAGTCGGCATATAATAAGATCATACATTAAAGGTATTGCCTACTGGTGCGTTAGCCGTTTGGTTCAGTATATATATTGGGATACTGTATTTACATACGTCCGATTCCTTTGCTTATACCCACCTTTTTGAAAAGTGAAGTGAAAAAGCGTTTTTTCAACAGGATGTAAATATGTATTGGTGTTCAGTGGATGTTGAGATTTTATAAGTATAACAACAGCCGTCAGATGACACCGGGCTCGACTTTTGAGGCCTTGTTAAATTATAGGGAAACTAAGTTAACATTCTTAAGTAAACAAGAGGGCCATTTAAATGGCTCACCTGATGGCCTTCGCAGAGGCTTCTTTTTCAAACAAGCTTATAATTTCATAACAGAATTAGACCATCATTGTGCCCGCCTAAAAGTATTCAGGCCCAGTAAGTGAGAATATGGTTATAGGGTGGGGATCTCAACAATTTCCAGCATAGAGCCCGCGGGTTATGTCCCCATGGTGGGGATAGACGCCAGGGACGATGCTGGTTGGATGGTTGTATCCGTCTGTTCATGCACAGTAAGTGTACATATATATGGTTATAGGATGAGGATCTCAACAGTTTCCAACATGTCCCACGGGTTATGTCCCCAGGGGTGGGGATAGACAGGGTCGATGCTGGTTGAGTGGTTGTATCCGTCTGTTCATGCACAATAAGTGTATATATGGTTATAGGGTGGGATCTCAATGGTTTCCAAGTTAAGACCCAGGGGTTATGTCCCCGGGGATGGGGTCGGACCCTTGAGTCAATTCTAGTCGGATGGTTGTATCCATCTGTTAATGCCCAGTAAGAGAGTGTATGATTATAGGTTAGGATCTCAATGGTTTCCAAGTTATGACCCAGAGGCTATGTCCCCAGGGATGGAATCGGACCCAGGGGCCGATGCTAGTTGGGTGATTGTATCGGTCTGTTGATGCTCAGTGTGTAATAACTGTGGTTTCAGAGAAAATATTTTAGAGAAGTAAATTAGTCCGTGACCCCTGTGGGGCCAATTTGGCCCCATGGTCTCGGCTTGGAACAGGAGCTGTCAGAGGACAGCGTAGCTAGACTATTTCGAATTTTCAGAGAACAAGAAATGATACACCCGGCATACCATTAGAAAAACAAGAAGCAGTCCGAGGGACGGCCATAGTCCCCTACCGGGTCTTGTTCAAAATAAACAATTCAGAAGCTGCACTGCTGTCAAAGGTTACTGTTTTGTCAACACAATAATTGCACAAATGTCAAACTGCTGTCAAAGGTTACTGTGTTTGCAAAAATGTCAAAGAAATAAAGTTGTTATTAGCCAGTTTGTTAATTCTGAAGTTATTGAAGAAACAGTTATCTTTGAATGTACCCATATGAAAGGTTGAATGTAGCCATGTGAATGATCGTGACCTTGACATTTGAGCTACGGACCTGGGTCTTGCGCGCGACACGCCGTCTCATTATGGTAACTATTTGTGCCAAGTTATTTCAAAATCCCACAATGCAGGACAAACGTTACAGCACGGACAAGCCTATTTCTGACCTTTAACCTCCAAGTGTGACCTTGACCTTTGAGCTACGGACCTGGATCTTGCGCGCGACACGCCGTCTCATTATGGTGAACATTTGTGCCAAGTTATTTCAAAATCCCACGATGCTTGACAAAGTAACAGCCCAGACAAGCCTATTTCTGACCTTTAACCTCCAAGTGTGACCTTGACCTTTGAGCTACAGACCTGGATCTTGCGCGCGACACGCCGTCTCATTATGATGAACATCTGTGGCAAGTAATTCAAAAATCCCACAATGCAGGACAAAGTTACAGTGCGGACAATAAAACAGACTGACGGATTGACTGACGGACCGACGGACGGAAGGGGTGCAAACCTAAAGTCCCCTCCGGTCCGGGACTAACAAAAGTGAAAACAAAGGGGCGAGCTGGATGTGTCAAGAAGGAAAACATTGGAATTTTCATTAAACCAAGGGCCACAATTTTTCTGTGATAACACGGAGGTAATTTCATAATAACCCTTTCAAAGGATACATAATGCAAATTTATAAGTTGAACATTTGAAGAAAATATGTTAAAAGTATATGAAAATGCATTTGACCTTTGACCCCTTTGTGGCCTTGACCTTTCATCCAATGATCTTGAACTCAATAGAAACGATCATCGTCCCATTTATAATAAAGTATGTAAGTTTGATGATGATTGGATAACAAATGTTGAAGTTATTTACATGTTAAGAAATGCGGACGTAAACATTAACCTGATGCTAAGAGCCTATCAAGACATAAATGCAATTTGTGACCATGAACTTTTGACATTTAGACCCCATAAGATCCTTCGAACAGTCGAGCTAAAAACATCAAATTATTTGTAAAGTTTGACCCAGAAGCTAGGTCCACAAAGGTGGGGAAGAAGCCTAGGGTCTACGCTGGTTGGATGGTTTTATCCGTCTGTTAATGCCCAGTAAGTGTATATATGGTTATAGGGTGGGGATCTCAATGGTTTACAAGTTATGACCCAGGGGCTATGTCCCCAGGGTCGGGGAAGGAGATCAGGGTCTATGCTGGTTGAGTGGTTGTATCCGTCTGTTCATTCCCAGTAAGTGTATATATGGATATAGGGTGGGGATCTCCATGGTTTCAAAGTCATGACCGAGGGCTAAGTCCCCAGGGGTGGGGAAGGAGCCCAGGGTCTATGCTGGTTGGGTGGTTATATCCATCTGTTCATGCCCAGTAAGTGTAAATATGGTTATAGGGTGGGGATCTCAACGGTTTAAAGGTTATGATCCAGGGGCTATGTCCCCGGGGATGGGGTCGGACCCTTGAGTCAATTCTAGTCGGATGGTTGTATCAGTCTGTTAATGCCCAGTAAGAGGGTGTATGATTATAGGTTGGGATCTCAATGGTTTCCAAGGCTATATCACCAGGGGTGGGGAAGGAGTTCGGGATCTATGCTGGTTGGGTGGTTGTATCCGTCTGTTCATGCCCAGTAAGTGTATATATGGTTAAAGGGTGGGGATCTCAATGGTTTCCGAGTTATGACCGAGGGGCTATGTCCCCAGGAGTGGGGAAGCAACACAGTGTCTATGCTGTTGGTTGGTTTTATCTGTCTGTTCATGTAAGTGTATATATGGTTATAGGGTGGGGATCTCAACGGTTAACAAGTTATGACTCAGAGGGCCCACCCACACCCTCATGTTTCACCTCTTGGGACCCCCGGGGCTGACCTAATTCTGAACCCAGGGTCACCATTTGAGCAAACTTGGTAGAGGACTCCTAGACAATGCTACATACAAAATATCTAAGCTGCAACCCTTTTTGTTTCGGAAAGGATTCCGATATACGTCTATGTAAAAATGAAATTCAGGGGCCATAATTTTGTCAAAATGAATTGAAGAGTTATGGGGATTGTTGGATAAGGTACAGAATTTGATGTGAAATTTTAATGCAATAACTTGAGTAGTTTTGAAGTTATAAATCTATTGCACAAAAACTTTAAGGTAAAGACATGAAAATCAAAGGGCCATAACTTGTCAAAATGCAAGGAAGTGTTATGGGGATTGTTGGATAAGGTGCAGAATTTGATGGGAAACATTAGTATAAAGTTTTAATGCAATAGCTTCAGTAGTATTGAAGTTATAAATCTATTGCACAACAACTTTAAGGTGAAGCTGGGGACGCCGACGCCAACGCCGACGCCGTGGTGAGTAGGATAGCTCTCACTATTCTTTGAATAGTCGAGCTAAAAAAGTAATAGAGAACCATAGGCTTTTGGTACATGGTAACTATTAGATCTCTAATGTAGTTTCAGAGACTATGTCAAAGCTTTTCCTTTATGTAAAATTGACCCCTGGGGCGGGCAGTTTTGTCACCACGGTCACCATTTGAACAAACTTGGTAGAGGACCATAGGCTTATGCTGCATGAAAAGTGTTATACCTCTAGTGCTCGTAGTTTGACAAGACGTTTTAATTTTCCTATACAACTTCTTTAAATCGGACCCCCGGAGCGGGGCCATATTGATCCTAGTCACCATTTGAACAAACGTGGTAGCTAGATAGTGGCTAGTTATAGAGAGCTCTGTGCCTTGTGGTTTCAGAGAAGAATAGCTGGTAGTTTTTCCCTACACAATTAAGTCTATGCAAAACATACGAACTCTGTCTATATACAAACTTTTGACCCCAGGTGTGCAACCACTTTCGACTCCCGAGACTTCATATGAACACACTTGATAAGAACTGTCAAAATCTGTTCAGTGGTTCTAGAGTTGATTTGTTATGGTTGAACCTTTTATGACGACGGCAGCCATCTTGGATGTGACATTGACCTAATTTTAACAAATTTGAAAACCATTGACCTAATTAAGGAATATTCATGTGAAGTTTGGTCAAAATTGACAAAGTGGTTTAAGCAGAAGTTAATGACAGATGACGGATGAAGAGTGATCCCAATACCTCAGATAAGCCTTTGGCTCAGGCGAGCTAAAAAGGGACTTAATTCTGATTAAATTTAAGAGTTATGTACTTGTCTTCATACGTTTCTTTTAAACAGTGACTACATGTGTCAAATTTCATTGGATTAAATTTGTGTGAGGTTTGGAGATATGAAAAAGAGAATATTTAAAAATTCTAAGTGGAAAAAAGGGGCATAATTCTATTAAAATTCTTAACAAGAGTTATGGGACTTGTCTGTACGAGTTCCTTTAATGAAAGCGACTACATTTGTAAAGTTTCATTTAAATCCTTTAATTGGTTTCTTTGATGCAGGCTTAACATAAAAGGTTAACTCGACTATAAAGAATGATTAAAAATTTCGAAGTTGAAAAAGTCATAACAGAGTTATGGCACTTGTCTACACTAGTGAATACATGTGTCGAGTGTTTTAAGCAATTTCTGAGATGCGAGCATAATGTAAACAATTAACCGAAGCCAGGGCAAGTACACTCAAGTGATATGAAAACGCAACACGGGAATTTCCGCTATATATTGTATATACTGCACACTTAATTGCACATAATATTCCAAAGAAATCCCAAGATGTTTTTTAAAAAGAAAGTTGCAGTTAACTAGAGAAAGGACACAACTGTGATGTTGTAGACGTTTTAATCACACTACACTTTGTAACGAGAACTTCATAAATGTTGAAGTAGCTCTTTGAACAATTGAGCTAGTTCAGTACTGTATTTAACGTAAATAGTTTGCAAAATGTTGCATCCTAAGTTTGCTCACATGATTTGAGCCAAACGCGTACTCGGTGAATAATGAAACATTGAAGGAATACTATTTGCTGTATTATTTGTTGTTTTAGTATTTTTTCCAAAAGGAAAGGTCTTACGTAGCCATGTACCATTCGATTAAAAGCAGCATATTGTACATACAATATATAGCGCAAATTCCCGTGTTGCGTTTTCATATCACTTGAGTGTAGAATAGGTGCCTTAATTTTCTTTCTACTGGACAAGCAGAAATCAATAACTTCTATTTTTCGCTATGGTGGCCATCATGGATTTTCGAGAATATATTAAATTTCATTAATATTCCAGTTACGTTTGAAATCAAAATACATGTAAGCTAACGGATGATGCGCAGTGGATTAATGGATTGAAAGCAAGCAATCCGAAGATCCGAAAGATAATCTCTGAAAAAAGCGCTAGAACTCTGTGGCAGAGCATTAAAAATCCCGAACATACAAAGAAGCACCTTTCCCATTAAATTGCTACCTGTTTAGTCCAAATTCGCTGAAAACCCTGCAAGTTTGAATTGAATTGGATTTTATAGTCACACCAACATGGCGACTTTCCAGCTTCTACTGGTGGAGGAAGACCCCAGGTGCCCCTCCGGGCAATTTTCGTGCAGAGGCGGGCACCTGGGTAGAACCAGCTGGATAGCTTCCTCACATAAAGATTCCTAGGCCCCTGAGGGATCGAACCTACAGTGGTGAGGGGCAAGTGATTGCAATTCAGAGACTCTTACCACTCGGCCACGGACGCCCCTGCAAGTTTGAGTTGACAGTCATGACAATCAGAAGTGCAAGTACATTATATACTTAAAGACATTTTCTATAGTTTTTTCTGCACAACAGATTTTCTTTAAACTTTTTGTACAGTAAGTCGGTTATATATATAGACAGAAAAGGCAAAAATAATGGTAGGTCACCATGATTGTTAAAATTTTAAAAAATAATTTGTAATGCCACCGTCATGTCAATCTGTGCAAAAAGTTGAACAAGTCCATGAAATAGCTACATAAGACATTTTTGAAGTCTAATCGTTTATTCATTGGTCACAATTCTGCTAAAAGTGTATTAAGGTAAAGAACATTTAATTACAATAACATTCAAAGCTATCTATGTAAAACCTATATTTTTTTACAAAATCGGTCGAGACCATTACCACAATTTATGCACAAATTAGCCCATAATGATAAAACTTCCTTCTTTTTTTTGTATGTTCCCAATAATAGAATTTGTTTAAACTTTCTAAGCACATATAGACGGGTCCTGGTTTAAGATATATAAAAACAAAATGTGCAATAAAAATGATAGGTCCCCATGCTGGTTTAGAAAAAAAAATTGAAACCCTACCCCTATGCTAAAAGGCCAAATTTTGTATGAAATTATATAGAAATGGTGTATTTTCCTTTTTTGTTATGTTCCTACTAACAGAATTTGTTCAAACTTCCTAGTCACTTATTTGAACATATATTTAGACAATATGCAATTAAATTTATAGGTCACTATGCATATTGAGATTTAATATTGGTTTTTGGAACCATACCATTATGCTAAAAAAAAAAAAAAATGTTGGAATTTTTACAAAATGCTATATTTTTCCTATTTTATGTATCTAATAATAGGTCTTTATTTAAATAAAGACAATAAAAAAATAAAAAATTTAAAAAAAAAAAAATATTTAAAAATTAAAAAAATACAAAAAATACTAGACATCAAAAGCAACATTCCTGTAAATTCTGTAAATTTGTAGGAAAATCCATCCAATAGTTTTAGAAGAGAAGTCGCCCAAAAAGCTACGCATGGAAAACTACCGAAAATGCCTTTAACACCATTCAAAGTGTTAATGTTTTTAATTAAAATATCTCCAAGATGGATTACAAAATTCCTATTTTACTTCTTCCAATACATGAATTTGATCGGTCACCAGATTTATAGGGAATGTGGATAATTTCTAACATGTACACAACAACACACTCGATCTTGGAAAACTAAGTGCAACACTTTTAATAGCTTTAAGTATATGTATAGCATTTTGTAATTATTCGAATGGCCATAAATCTGTAGCGGAGCATTGAAAACAAAAATCCTGACAATATGCCTACAGTGATGTAGGAGGAATTGAGTGCAAATGTATAAAACTTAAAGAGCTCCGCCAAAAATCATTCGACCGAAATGTCACGACAAATGAGTGACGTGATATACCGATACTTCCTTAGACTAAGTTTCATGAAAATCGTTTGAAAAATGTACGAAAAAATGGGCAGACAAGAACAGCTGGATGGACCAATCGGACACGGGAACTGACAAGACGGGAAGCATAACATTTCGAGGAGCAGAATTAAAACATTCTAAACACAATATTTGCAGCTTTATATTTATTGCAGTAGGTACAAAATTCGAAAATGGATGATGGATATTTTGTATTAGTATTTTAACTAGTTGCAAAGTTTTGTAAAACAAGCAATTTGCTGTATAATATATTATCAACAATTAACAACTGACATCTCGGCCATCTGACCCATAAATCGTCATCTGTCAAATCACATAACATCACTATCAGATTAAGCAGTCAATAATGGCTAGACATCCTCAAAAACGAATCTAGCACATACAAATCTGCCATCATGGAGCAGTGTCGGAAGTTGGAGTTAAGGTCTTCAAGACATCTATTTCTTTCCCTTTTTCGCTGCTGCCTTTTTCGCTGCCTTTTTAGGAGAGGTCTGCAAATAAATACAAATTATTCAAGGTCTAAATAAACCACATATTAAAGGCCCTATAATGTGAAATAATACCACATATTAAAGGCCCTACAATGTGAAATAATACCATATATTAAAGGCCATACAACTCTAAATAATATCATATATTAAGGTCGTATAACTCGAAATAATACCATATATTAAAGGCCATACAACTCCAAATAATTTCATATATTAAGGTCGTACAACTCGAAATAATACCATATATTAACACCAAATAATACCACATATTAAAAGGCAATTTAACTCCAAATAATACCAAATATTAAAGACCACCTAACTCCGCATAATATCATACATTAAAAGCCATTTAACTCCAAATAATATCGTATTCATGGCAATATAACTCCAAATAATATATATTAAAGGCCAAATAACTGCACATAATATCTATACTCAGTTGCAAAAGAAACTGGACATTTTGAAAATTTTACTTTACACCCAATCCAAGCGACAGTCCCTTAATGATTGGACCTATTGAAAAACAAATGACCACATGATATTGGCAATGGAATGATAAAAACTTTGGTACCAAACATGGCATATTCATTTTGGAATTTGTCAATTTAATTCTAAGAAAATGTTATACAATTAAATCTTAAACAAAACTCGGTGTCCACTTTCTTTTGCAAATGAGTATACATTAAAGACCATATAACTCCAAATTATATCATATATTAAAGGCCATATAACTAAATAATACCACATATTAAAGGCCCATGAATGTCAAATAATACTATATATTAAAATTAGTGTATTAAAGGCCATAATATTAACTCCAAATAATGAACATTTTACATTATCTTTACCATTTGTTACCCATATGGCTTTGTATAAATGGTCCGCCTGGTAAAATATAGACATTTAAATTAAATTTAAATTTTAAATAGACATTTAAGCAGTCTTTAAATGCAGCCATTTTGAATTAAATTAGTTACCAACTCAAAACTCAAGACATTTAACTTGTATTTCAGTCATGTATTGATAATGCACATTGTCAAACATGTATTAATAGAGATCCTTTAACCCTTTCGATGCCAAATTTCAACTGTCTGATAAAATTTTAAATAAAACCTTCCTGTAATATTTTATACATAAAGTGTTATATAATACATTCTTACTATAAGAGTGGCGAACGATGTGAAAAACCCTGAACATTATGTACAGGTCAATCTGGGTTTACAAATTGGTCGTTGAAATTAATGTTTTTGACTGTGGCAGCGAAAGGGTTAAAAACAATAACCAGAACTTAAAGCCATGCGAAGGCTAACAAATACCCTCCGCTCAAGGCTTTTACTATAAGGGGAAGAACGTTAGGCAGTCTTTGCTAACGATAAGAACAAATTTGGTGCAAATGATATCATAAATTAGGCATAAGGCAGAAAACAATTGTCATAAATATTTTATAAATTAGTAACCATGTGTTTGTTTGTTTTGTAACCGATAGTTAAAAGGTCATGTAGGTGCTAAATATGCAAAAAAATGCAGAATTGGGAATCTTACCTATCTTTACAAATGTAATAATGTTAGAGGGTATAACTGATCCTTTTGCTGGGGTATAATAGTTAAATCAACATGAAACGTGGAAATTTGGAAATTCCACGAAAACCAGGTTTTCCGAGCGGAAACAGTTTTTCTATTTTAGTAACAGTGACCTTGAACTTGACCTCAGTGACCCACATGCAATCCTAAGCTTCCTTTACATATATGGTGGTACCTACATAGCAAGTTTCGTTCCAATATCTCCTTCCCAGCTGAAGTTATCGATAGGAAACTGTTCTATTTTTAGTAACAGTGACCTTGATCCTCCCCAGTGACCCCAAACGCAATCCCAAACTTCCTTTTCATATAAGCTACCTAAACAGCAAGTTTCATCGCAATATCCCATTCCTAACAAAAGTTATTGAGCAAAAACCGTTTTTTTTCTCTTTTTAGCAACAGTGACCTTGAACCCAGTGACCCCAAATGCAATCCCAAGCTTCCTTTCCATATTAGCTACCTACCCTGCATATTTCATTGAAATACCTTATTCCTAACAAAAGTTATTCATAGGACAACATTGCTTCTATAGAAGACATACAGACACAGACAGACAGACGGACAAGCTGCTTTGTACAGTACATAATTGCTACTGAACATCTTCATATTCAATATTTTAATGAACAAAATAGTATATTTCTATGTTTGTGCAGTGTGACAGTCCAATTTTAGGACACAAGCACATTTTGCATTATTCCGGCGAGTCTGCTGTTCTTGTTTCTAAAGTTGTGGAATTTGGAAGTGTTTATTTTAACAGTTTGTACCGGTAGTCCAATTAAAGTCTCTTTATTATTTCTCTTTATGTACATGTACATGGGTCTGATTAACAGTTGATCATGCGCCAGTAGTATTCGCCAGTTCGCACAATATCTTGCACCAAACATAATCAACAGAATTTTAAAGGCCATAAATACTGATTTTTATAACTCAAAAAGATTCAAAACTTCCTTCAAGATCATTTTGACTCATTTTATAAAATCAATATTAAAAAAAAGAAGAGTGAACTCTAAGAAATGAAGAAAAAAAAATAATATCAAAATGAAGTTCCACTATTAAAATATGAAGTCAAGATTATGTAAAAATATGTATCAAACTTCTGAACTAAGCAAGGGAGCTACGAGGCCGGTTTCAATTTGGAAGGTAACAAGGTATATCAACCCAGGTATAGTAAAAACGAGCAATATGAATACTTTCATCATCGACCCACGTATAGTAAAAATAAGCAACTCGAAGACCTCCACTGTTGTCAAATAGTGGATTGATAGGAGCATGGCTATGTCTAGCTGTTTCAATGATAAGTACAAGTTTTTATCAGATACTTCAAAATCTTTCAACAGTCTTGTTACCTTCGCTGACAACTTCACCTCTTACCACATACGGAGGGAACCCTAGCCTATATCCTCATCACAGAGCCATATTCTGATATGTCAAAACTGACGTTATGCCACATTACTAACCGTTTTATGAATGAACACACTGGCAAAGGTAAATGTTGACAAAACTGACACTGTTGACTTTGAGAAGGCTTCTGACCTAGTTGCAAATGCAAATTAACCATTTTCTGTCAATTTAAAAGAGGGTTAAATTAGTTTTTTTCAAAAAGATCAAATGAATTATTGATTCTGCAATGCAAATATGGCCCATATTGTTTGTTAACTCAAACTAGTGGTGGTCTTCCATATAACAGACACGGTGGTAAATAATTAAATTATATGGCATTCAATTTTTTTCGGTTTAAAAAAATTAAAACAACTACCTGCAGGACCACCTTGGTCTGTCATGTCATAAGATACCTGTGGCTCATCAAGGAGAAATGAGGACAAAATCATGCGCGATCTGACACTGACATGTTTGCAAATACCAATGAAATATTACTCCCTAATGTATGTTGGGCTTTTTTCTTCTTCATTGGCTGTTTAAAAATTCATATAAATGTCTTCAAGAAAGTTAAAGCTACCAACAGGGCAGACAGTCGTTTAAAGGCAGAATATGTTTATTATTATTAACAACCGAGATCATTTTGAGATTTCATGCAGATTTGATGGTAATATTATTCACTTTGAAACAATTAAATCTATCATCGCCATTAAGGAAAAACAATATTGTGGCTTTAAATTTGAATGAAGAAATTTACATTTAGTTTATGAATGTAAGCATTTTTCCTTATTTTATGAATTAGATTTTAAAGAAACTAACCAAATCAAAACTCTATCCAGGTGTTCAGGTCATACAATAATGCATATGCATCAATTAAAAGTATATGTTTATTCACAGGTTCTTAAAATACCGGTGATTGAATATGCGTAATATGAATTATGAGTTGGTAACTAATTTGTTGCTCCAGTTTTGGGATTTCGTCTGGCCGGTTGATTTTTGAGATATTTTAAGATATATATACCTCGTGCCTCGTAGTCATTAGGTTTAGAAATGGTGTACATGTCGTAAAAATTGGCTGTTGTTGGAGGGATAGCTACTTTAACAAAAATAAGGTCATATTATTTGCACTTGTGAAAATAGATGCCCACCTTGGTAGTCTTGGGACCCTTCTTTGCCTTCTGGTCCTGTAATGAAAATAGTCAAATTGTTATGCAAGAACCAACTCAATAGATTTATTGTTACACAATAAACCAGCCCATCAAATTGTTATGCAAAGAACCTGAGCCCATTATATTATTTTTTATACAATAAACCAGCCCATTAAATTAAATTGTTGCACACAGAACCAGCCAATCAAATTGAATTGTTAAACAAAGAACCAGCCAACAAAGAACCAGTCCATTCAATTAAATAGTTATTTAGTATTAAATTGTAGCACAGAGTACCAGTTCTGGAGTAATTGTATTGAACGGTTTCATGAAGTACCAGCCCAAAAAATGTAATTATTTCATAAGTACCAGCCCATTAAATTCTTATACAATGAACCTGCCCGTAAAATTAAATTTAATTGATAACAAAAAACAAGTCATTAAATTGCTCCAGGCTAAATTACAGTACAGGCCATTAAAATTGCAACAATAAAATGACACTTGAGGATACAGTTGTAAATATAAGGTTTTGATCTAGTCGAACCTACTAAGTGGAATTGAACTGAATTGGATTTTATAGTCGCACCAACAGCTAAGGTCATATGGCGACTTTCCAGCTTCTACTGGTGGAGGAAGACCCCAGGTGCCCCTCTGAGCAATTTTCGTGCACGGGCGGGCACCTGGGTAGAACCACCGACGTTCCGCAAGCCAGCTGAATAGCTTCCTCACATAAAGATTCCTAGGCCCCTGAGGGATCGAACCTACAGCGGTGAGGGGCAAGTGATTGCAAGTCAGAGACTCTTACCACTCGGCCACGGATGCCCCCTCCTACTAAGTGGAATATGCTTATTAAAACTTAAGAGCTTTCGGAGAACAGCGCAGTTAGACTATTCGATTTTTCAGAGAATAATAAATTATATAGCTAGTATATACCATCAGAAAACAAGGCAAAAACAAGGTAGGGGTGGGGTTAGGGGACGGGGCTTGTATAGAAACTCGGGCCGATATAAAATTATGTGTGAAATTTTAGCAACATAGCTTTGTGTAAGAACTGACCAAAACACAAAAATATGAAGGAACAAAAAGAAAAAAGAAATCCCAGTTTTGAGTGGGTGGGGAGAGGCGGGGGAGGGGAGGTGGGGGATGGGGCAACATATATATGTGTAAGAAGCTATGTGTAAGAATCGACTAAAACACTGAAATATGTAAAAAAAAAAAAAAGGATGTGTGGAGGGTGGGCGGGGGTTGAGTGGGGGCATGTGGGGGTGAGTGGGGGCGGTGAGGACCGAGCCCATGCCCCCAATATGGGTGAAGTATGAATAAGATGCAAAATGCTATAAGAAATCCCAAACCAAAACAAGAAATCCGTGGATTCACGTCTCGCCTAATGGGGGCTGGACTTAAAAAAATAAAAACGTGAATGGTGCTTAAATGAAAGTTTGTAAAAATTTCTCGCCTAATGGGGGCTGGACTTAAAAAAATAAAAACGTGAATGGTGCTTAAATGAAAGTTTGTAAAAATTTTAGTAACTAAAAACAACGGAGTTTGCCGTTTGCTTTTGCTGAGGTGACATCTACATGTAAGTGCATTTGTTTAAAAACAAAATGCCATTCTATTAAAAACAAGAGGCCCAAGAGGGCCTGTGGATGCTCTACTGGCTAAAATGGTTCTTATATCAAGGGTTGTCGACATAAAATTCCCATCATTATTTTTTAAAACATTGCAAAAACAACTGGGATAGGATGGCCTTAGATCGCTCACCTGGTAATCATGTGCAATAAGTCTGCTGTGTCTAGTCTGGAATGGGTATTTTTTAATTTGTCCCACTTCTTCTATGAATGAAATTTCATAAAAATGGGTTGGGGGGGTTATATTAACATTCTAAACAAATATGGTAAAGATTAGATAAAACATGAAGTAACTACAGATTTAACAAAGGAAAATACAATATAGCATTTTTCAACAAATCAAGGGCCATAACCTGTCGTTACTAACAATATCGAGCTGGGTTTCGAACTTGTCCAAGATTTTATTGATATTCCACGCTTTGCACATCTAGACATCATACTGAGGCTTCCTGCCAAGGCCATCAATAAAAAATTGTTTGCTGTGCTCCTACCCAGAATTTTGAGGGTGGGTAGGTAGGTAGGGATTTTTTTTTTATTTTGATTTTTTTTTTTACTTCAAAAGCTTATCCAATCTACAACACTATAAAGGCCCTAGTACGATGTTAGGGCATAGGTTATTAAAACTAACCACAAGGACTTGCACATAATTTTTTTATTCGTGTGTATTTAAGGTAGGAAAAAGTTTTATTTTTAGATATATGTTTTATATATATTGTTCGCATATATTATGCCATTTTTGTACTAAGCCAACTTTTTGTTAACCTTTGCAATCCAGATTAGATGCTTAACAACTCTGGCTAATAAAATTATCATTTGAATAAAAAAAAAAAAATTAAATTATTTTTTTCGGCCCGAGGTCATTAAAAAAAATTTGAGTCGCGGCCGAATCGGGTGAGTCGGTCGGAGCACGGCAAACAAACATATTTTTATTGATGGCCCAAATTTTGTAGAAATCCAACAAGCCGTTTAGGAGACAAAGAAATTTAAAGTAAAAATGTCAGAGTGCCATAACTCATAAATCAGCAAACTGGAACAAAAGTGCAATATGCACAACTAGACATCTAACCGATGCTTCCTGCCAAGTTTCGTCGAAATCCAACAAGGCGTTTAGGAGGAGTAACGCCGACAAGAAATTTATAAGAAAATGTCAAGGGGCCGTAACTTCATCAAAAATCAACGAATCGGAAAAAAAACACAATAGGCACAACTAGAAATCATAGCAATACTTCCTGCTAACATGGCGTTAACACCAAAAATAATGAAATCAAAAAATCAAAAAAAAAATCAAACAAATCATAAAAAAAATCACAAAAAAAAATAAATAATGAATAATCTATTTTTTTTTTATATATATATATATATATATATAATAAAAAAATAAAAAAAAAATAAAAAAATATAATATAAAAAAAAAATAATGATTTTTTTTTTTTTATATATATATAATATATATATTTATCACATAACGTCCCCCGTTAGCAGTGTCGAACACCCATTTAATATTCTATTGTATGACACACGTGTAATACAACCTGGAACGATTTTGATTGGTTGAGCTAAACCTGTACCACCACGCAAGTTTATTAACTGAAACTATTTTATTTATTACAAATTCACCAGATCTGAGTCAAAAACTTATTTGTGACAACTTATAAAAATAATGTACGTTATACAAAACATTGTTGTTGGTTTGTTAAAAAGATGGCGTAAACCGCTATTTTATAAAGAGATAAAACACGAACTGTTTTATACGCGACGTTATGCGTGAGACGCGACGTTACGACGTCACATATTTTATGACGTTTTGGCGCTAAAGTGTGTCGGACGTCGTGGCGGTTCTATGTCCATCTGAATTAATTTTTACTAATTTGATTGCAATGTTATGTGATAAAAAGGATCTTACTCGTTCCCATTCCATATAAGATTTATGAAACTCGTTATGAATTATTTTTAATTTTAACTCGCCAAAAGGCTCGTTAAAATTAAAATAATTCATAACTCGTTTCATAAATCTTATATGAAATGTGAACTCGTTTAAGATCCTCTATATATTGAAAAAATAAACAAAAAAAATACACTAATAATAAATAAAAAAAAAGGCACACCATATCTGGTAAAGTTTGGTAAAGATCAGATAAAAATGATGGCCCTATATCGTATTAACGAGGCAAAATATAGCATTTTTAACTAAATCAAGGGCCATAACTCCGCTGTAACTGGTCTGGCTGGTTTTCGAACTTGTCCGAGCTTTCATTGATATTAACAATCTGTATAAGTTTGGTAAAGATCGGATGAAAAATGAGGCCCTTGGCCAGTAGAGCTAAAAATCATCAGCTCCAAAAAGTAGGTCAAGGTCATAGATGAAATCCATACATCCAAAAATCCATGCATCCAAAAAGATGCACTACCCAAGACACAACTATGTCAAAATCAAAATAGAATATGTTTTCATTCGAAGATTAAGCTATAAAGTAGGTTTAAAACATCTAGTGCATTATTATGGATTATAGTTCATGAGAAAGTGATGTAAATTTAACAATTTAAGTTATCTGCCCTTTGCTTGGATGGTGAAGCCTTTGCTTGGATGGTGAAGGTCACATCCACATTTGCTTTGTGACGTTGCAATGTACCACTCAAGATACAACTATAATCAAAGTTTGAAAGGTCTTAGTGCATACAGTTTGTGAAAAAGTGACAAACGCCAAGTTTGAAGGTAAAAATTATAAGGTTATCTGCCCTTTGCTTAGAGGGTCAAGGTCACTTCCACATTTGCTTTGTCACTTTGCTATCTACCACTCAAGATACAGCTATAAGCAAAGTTTTAAAGGTCTAGTGCATACAGTTTGTGAAAAAATGACCTAAACGCAAAAGTTGAATGTTGCTGCTGCCGGAAAAGCAACACCTATGTCTCTTTTTTCTTCGAAAAGGCGAGACAATTATAGATATATACATGCTTACATGCAAACCTAGATCTGCCTTTATTGCACATTTTATGGGCCATCACAATTTGGCTTCCATGGGAGCCCAGAATTTGCAGAAGACAAAATTACTTAAGCAACCCTTTACAACATACTATAAGGAAACCAATTCCCAAATTTAGTTCAGCTTGGACAAGAAATGTAAGAGATATAGACCTGTAAACACAGCTTGCACGCAAAATTTGATGTGAAATTGGACACTTTATGGGCTATCATAATTTGGGTTCCATGAGAGCCCATGGGTTACAGGAACCAAAATTGCTTGTACAGTCCTTCAGATAACGCTATAAGAAAGCCCATGGCCAAATTTGGACACAGCTAACACGCAAACCTTGATGTGGGATGCTGCATGATGCCAATGCAGACGCCGGGGTGATTACATAAGCTGTCTTATATTTTGAATAGTCGAGCTAAACTCAGAAGCCTTATAACCTAGGCAATCATTATCTGGTGCCGCCTTAATTCCTGTAAGCGATTGGAAAGCTTATATCAGCAGGGGCTTTTAACGCATATTTCAACAATAAAACCGGTTTAAAAACTTTTTTTTTACTGCAAAAATGCGATAACTGTTTTTTAATTACCTATTAAACGTTTTAATTTTACAATATGCAAACTGTTTAAGCAAAAATTAAGGTTTTTATTTCATACCCCAGCCTACTCGGTTTGTGATTCTTGGAGAAGGGGTTGGATGGGGTATGAAAATTAATACTGGGACTACATAATGTATGCTT
This sequence comes from Cyrtodaria siliqua, assembly GCA_037043455.1. NCBI lineage: Eukaryota > Metazoa > Mollusca > Bivalvia > Adapedonta > Hiatellidae > Cyrtodaria > Cyrtodaria siliqua. The sequence goes on along the minus strand of JAWPHD010021010.1, from coordinate 6,149 downwards.
TCTAATCATAGAACAGAATTAACTAAGCCAAATAAACACTTTCAATACCTCATGCATGAACTGATGTAACATTATGTTGTATCTCATGAATACTGCACTTAGGATAAAACAAATAGCATGCAGGGCCAAATGGTTTTATTTATAGCACAAGTATTGTGCTCGAATAAACAGAGCTAAAAAAGACACAAAACTTTTTACCAAGTTCCATTTTAGTGGTTGCAATGGAATGCTAATTTCACTAACATTAAACAAAACTACTGGACAAAGTGGGTATCATCTCCATTCAAGTTAAAAATTAACATATTCTGGCTTTAGATTTATGAACTATATCACTACCAATGTTGCCACACAAGTATCATATGATTCTTAAAGGATGGTTATGCGATACTTCCTTTAAAAGAGCTAGTACTACAGGATTGTTATATAATATATAGAAAACTTTTATATAAATAATTCTTAAATAAAACCTTTTTCACAAAAGTTAAATGAAAATGTGCTTTTGAAAATGAAACTTTTAATTTATTATCATTAAAAATTATAATGTTTCATTAAAATTAGAATTATGTGGCTCTTTTTCTATGTAATATTATGAGGGCGCTTATTAAAATAATGGCAAAATTACACTACAAAACTGTTGATCAAAACTATCCAGGTGTTCGCTCATAATAATGCATGTGCCAATTAAAAGTATAGGTGTATTCATGGTTCTTAAAATACCTATGACCCATAAAATTAATTACGAGTTGGTAATTCGATGCTCCCTTTTTGGGGTTTAAGTAGCCTGGCTTATATTGTGTCTGTAGAGTTTGGATTCTCAAAATATGTTATATACCTCGTAATCAGTAGATTTAGAAACAATGTACATAGTAAATTATATATCTTGTAAAATGTGGCTGTTGTTGACAGGATAGCTACTTTAAGGCACGAAAACAATATAATACTGCATTTCCCCTAATAGTAGAACCTGGGCACTATGCAAAATGCCAAGTGGGGCGCTCTTATAAAACAGTATATCTACAAAAGGCCCAACAATTTATTTTTGAATTTATTTTGGATTTCTAGATAAAAAATATCAAATATTTTGGATTTTTTTTTGTTGATTTTTTTAAATTAATGAAATGATGGTGGTGGTTGTGTGGGGTTGGGGGCCGGGTGGCTTCTATTAGGAAAGGCGCTCTTGTTAGGGGAAAACGGTATATTGTTTATGCTCCAGATCTTTTTGCATTACCAAGTAATTGCTGAAATTCTAAGAACTAATACAATAATAATTATCCTGCCAAAAGGCACGACTGCACATTTTATCAACGCGAGCAGGTATGTCAACAACAGCTCCAGGTTGTGTATTAACCCCTATAAAATGGACAAAAATACCGCGCATTGTCCGCAGCAAGTCTTACAGAACAGTCCAGTCAATTAGTCATCTCTAAGCTATTTACTACAAATCTTATTAGGTCTATGATTAGCCCAACTACTGATTACAATAACGAGTCACTTGTGGTCATTTGTGGTCAAGTGCTATAGGCTTCACCTTTTGAACACCAATTATGCAACCAGCCGGTCTATATCCATTTATCTTACTGTCTATGACCTACAGTGGTCAGTATATCACCACTGTGACCAGCACTGCTGGCAACCCTGTATGATCATGTGTGGTCAGTATGACAGCACCAGACAACTGGACGCTAATATAGCCAACGGCCTTATTACACCTTATTAGTGGTTAAGTGCAAAATGACTGCTCCATTTCTTCTTTGTATAAATGATGGTTTCTCCCCAGAGACTAGTTAGGTTTATTTAATAGTTAAAGGGACATACAGCAAGTTTATTTTTGTAAAACTTGTGGCGTCCCATTTTTTTCTACATAACTTTTACAAGTCATTATCCATTATTTAAATATTTCAAAGCAAACTGTTTTTTCCATATTACTTATATTGATAATATTGCACCAACATGGCAACGATTTTTTTTTGAAAAATCACAAATTGTATTACCGGTTATTTAAATATATGCAAGCAAGTTTAGTCTGAATGATACTGGATTAATAATAAATTGAATTAAATAATTATACCCACGTTTGAAAAAAACAGGGTACATTAAAATCGCCTCCGTTTGTCCGTCTGGATTTTGAGAATATCAGTATAATTTGCTCATGAGTCACCATGGGACTCTGGGATAGCGGTCAAAAGTTCAAATACACAAATACCCTAAACATTTTTTATTCATTTACAATCTTACATGTATACAGAAAAGCATAAATAATACTATTTCTGATTTGGGTATCAAAGATCAATTAAAACAATGACATGTAAAATGGATACAGGGTTAAAGGGAAGTGACCTGTGTGAAGAAAATGTGGGTATTTTGTGATGGCGCGTCGTCAAATTTGTTCTAGTTTAACTGTTTTCTGTACTATATGTATACCATTGTTGCTATATTATATTTATATTTGTGTACGGTGCAGCAGGGGATGGTCCTCCCAGACCCCTGCTCCAACTATTATAGGGAGTATAGATGGGCCACTGAAAAAAACAAACAAATGGTGGTGAAATACTGGATTAATTCTTAACGAATAACCATGTGTCCCTTTAAAAGATTGTAAAGTGGATCGAGGAGTCGACAGATATTAATCTAGCTAGCCAATATTTAATATAAACGGGTAATAATTTTATTTTTTTTAACATAAACATGCAAAAAAATAAGCCTAGCTGTGGAATTAAGGTTTTGAAACAATAGATGAATACCGTTAAGTAGAATTTTTTTCTCCAAAAAAACGGCTAAAAATCTTTTATGCTATAAACATGTGGAATTTAAAACTGCTGATATTTTTAAAAAAATTCAATTTACAAGACAACATTGACTGCCTACCACCTATGTAAAAACAGAACACCTATTGTAAATTTCGATGTAAACCGAGATCAAATGATGTCTAGCAAATACATAATGATCCATAAAAGCAAATCAAACAAACTGGAGTACCATCACTTCAACATGTAGTCTCGTCTTCAACACGCTAATCAGATAGCAGAACAAGGTCATCATATATCACGTTTCACGATTTGTGAAAAAATGTAAACATTCGAAATAAAAGCACAAAACTGCTAATGACCGTCAACACCGGAGGGAGGTAAATAGTTTAAAGGAGGCAAAACAAACAAATGGGTTAGAATGTAAGTGGGAACGGCGCGAGCGGCAAAGTCGAAACAGCCCAACCACATCGCAATCGTATCAGATATGGATCGCGATAATAAGATTATGTCACTTGTACCACTCCAATTATGGTGATCTTGCTCGTAAAGCATTCCTAGGGGTAATCACACAGATAGTGGTCCCCTTCGCAAATCCTTTAGGTGTTACTTCCTTTATTTTAATCTAAATGTTATCGCCCCCAGTAAAAACTCGAGGTGGCCATCCCATACATAGAATTTAGCATGTCCAGGTGGGTAACCAACATTCTCTAATTATCTTTATCTCAGGATGCGAATTTATCTCCGGATGCAAATAAAATGAACATCCTTAAACAGAAACAAGTTCAACAGCCTCTTAAAGGGACACATGGCAATCTTGAGATGTGTATCAAGCTTCAAGTCAGTGTCTGGCATACCGGATAAGCTAGACTATCCGGATAAGCTAAGCTATCCGCATTTTACCTGAGTGAAGGAAAGCCTGATCTTGCGCATGGGATTGGCGACTTCAATGTGAGAATGTGAATGATATGCAAAAAAAAAAATTGTGAGTATCCAGTTCAGATAAGGAAATTCCAACACTTTGTTTAACTGTTTTAATCGGAACCTCGACAGAGCCTTGGTTCCAACCTCAACAGAGCCACCGTTCCAACCTCGACAGAGCCTCGGTTCCAACCTCGGCAGAGCCTCGGTTCCGATAAAAACAGTTATACCTCATGTTGGAATTCCCCCATCTTCACCGGATACCCATGAAAGATTCTTATAATCCATTATCATTTTGACAAACTGCTAACATAATTAAATAAAACTTTCGAGTTTCCATTTTTCCTTCTGGTTCTTCCATAGGTTTAAACATATATTATAGGTTCAGTATAAACCATAGTTAGTGATATGTCAAAAAATGTTTTTGATTTATACTATTCTTATAATTAACATTAATGATTGAACAAATGTAAGTTCAGTAGCGAAATAACTGGACGCCACAAGTTTTTAAATTATGAAGATTGCGGTGCGTGTCTTTAACACATAATGGTACATTTAGCATTCTGTAAAATGTCTTATTATATACCTATTTTTCTCGTGCAATGAGCGGTCTGCATTTGTACCATGTGACCGTACAATATATTTCCGTATTGGATGCACGCACGTACACCTTTTTTTAAAATTAAATCCGTATTGTACAGTACACGAGCCCCATGTTATCTCAACGATAAAGTCCGAAAACCGGTAAAATGTTCCGAATGCATCAATATCACATAACTGCTTTATACGCCTATAAACTTACATTTATAAAGCGCTTAAATGAAAATATGAAGCAAAATTAAAAGAAACGATACAATGCAAGTCAATTTTGGATCATTTATATTTCTACATCGAGAGAAATAGGTATATAATAAAAAGGTCATTTAACATTTTTCTGTATAATACGGTGATATATTTGGACTCGTACCTAGCGGCTCGTCCAATATGGTTGTGTCTAGCGGCTCGTCCAATATGATTGTGTCAGCTGGGTCCTCATCCAAATATATCACCGTATTGTACAGAGCAATGTTAAATAACCTCATATTACGGAACACATGGCAAAAGTCTCTTCCACTGTTCTTTCTATTAACCCCCCATTATGAACAGCAGATATATAAATATTTTAAGAACCCATGTATAAACCTATACTTAAACTGGCACATTCTTTTATGATCTGGACACTACACCAAACCAGAGCTGCAACACTGTAGGTCATCAACAAAATATCTTTACATGTTTATGTTAATTTTCATCAAGTTGTGGACATTTTAAAATGTTCTCAAACATTTACAGCATAATTTATTATCTGTAGCCAAAACCAATTTAAATCAAAACTGAAAATCAAATTAAACTGCAACAAATTTTCTTCATTGTTTGAAAACACTGCCAGGTACAAAAATAGCTAGAGCTATAAATTCATCTTGATCTACAAGTCCAACCAAAATAAAAGAAGCACTTCTAAATATGGGAAACATCTGTTGGAGCCTTTAATCTCCCAAGAAATTAGGCCAAGAGTCACCTGTTTGATGTATACTTCCCAGATTTATTACCCGCTATGTTTCATTATAATTGCTCAAAGTCTATGTGCAAGTGGCCAGTTAAACTTATGATGAAAACAAATTTACTCAATGGAGACCATGATATTGTTGAAAGTAATGGGCCTAGATATCATTTACTAAAAACAAACAAAAGTCTGCCATGTGCACTCCCATAGCTGGGTTATTGTTGGATGTACTACTTACGTTTTAACCCTGAAATTACAAATTTGCCCTGTCATCTCAGGTTTGCAAGGCTTATTAGTACTGTTTGATTCACGGCTGTTACTTCTCATCAACTTACGAGCTTTAAGAATGAGAAGTGATTTTCAAGTTTACAAGAAGCAGGCGTCCTTTTCGGACTTTTCATTAAAATTGAGAATTGTATGTAAAACTGGAAAAATGGCATTTTCATGCCACAAAATCACCAGTTTCAGGGGCCAAAAGATTAGCGTGGAATACTCTCGCCTGAGTAACATGGAAAATAAAAAAATAAAAAATAATATAAAATTAAAAATTAGAATACACAAATGCTTAGGGTGGAGGGCGCATATGGCTTTTATTCTAAACAAAAAAAATCAGTAGAACCGATGTATGATTCCTGAAATGTATCCTCAACTTATCGTATGGCCTTGTATCACCCAGCACTTAGTCAATCTGCAGTTCCATTAGTAGTTTATGAAGGGCAATAACTCGGCATTTCCTCTCATTGCCCTCTATCATTTTGTGAAGTTTCATTGCAGTCCCATCAGTAGTTTTGAAGGTATGCTCTGGACAAAAATACTAAGTATAAAATTACAAAGGGCAATAACTCTAATTTGAACAATGACTGAGTTATGGTTCTTGCATTCTGAACTTCCTCTCATTGCCCCCCATCATTGTGTGAAGTTTCATTGCAGTCCCATCAATA
>JAWPHD010021009.1:0-29637 GCA_037043455.1 Cyrtodaria siliqua | reverse complement strand
ATGCAATCGTTTAATGGGCGCTGCATGTTCCTTAATGACAAATGGATTTCTTCGGATTCGTTGAATTTACATACAGATGCAGCATCTACTGTTGGTTTCTCTGCTATATTTGGGTCAGAATGGGTTGCCGAGAGATGGAATTCGTCATTCCATGCATTTCATATAATTCTTCCAAATTGTGCTTGCTGTTGAAGTTTGGGGTCGCAAAATGGCAAATCACAAAATTATGTTTCATTCTGACAATGAGGCTACCGTCTGTGTAATTATTAAGCTCACATCTAAGGACCCAGTTTTGATACAACTTGTACGACGTTTAGTATTGTTGTCAATGAGGTTCAATATTTTATTTCGTGCTAGGCATGTCAGTGGTGTAAATAATGATATCGCTGACCATTTGTCACGTTTTGAATTTCAGAGGGCATTCAAGAAGCTCCGCATCTTTGTCGTACGCCACTGAAAATCCCAGATCACATGCTGTTGATCTAAATGGTGATGCACAACACATAATTGCGCAAGCGCTTTGTGACAGAACCAAGGTCATTTATTTGCAATTATTGAAATGTTATGCAGAATATTGTCGTGTAAATAACATTGCGGTGGAATTGCCTGTTACCGATGTGTTGTTAGTCAACTTTATTTCATCGTTGTTCGTAGCTCAGTAACGTGTAAATACCATAGCTTTGCATGTATCTGCATTAGCGTACATTAATAAGCTATTCGGTTATAAATATTTTAGTGAATCATTATTCTTGGTCAAACAAAGGAGCAAATAATTTGGTGGCAGGCACAGTTCCAACTAATAAGCGCCTTCCCATTACATACACATTGTTGAAGCAAATTGTGTTGGCCCTTCCACGATACAATTAATAATTATGCCAATATACTTGTTTTCTCTGCAATGTGCATTCTGACTTTTCATGGTTTCCTTCGCATTGGTGAAATATGTGTTAAGTCATCGAACATTTCTGTTGGTGTAGTTCAATATGATGACCTGAAAATCATCGATTCCGATAAAGGTTGTCTAGGGTTAGAGCTAACCCTGAGAAAATATAAACATAGTCAACAAGCTGCCACATTATTTTTGCCAATTAATGTACAGGACCCTGTTGTGTGTCCTGTTGCAGCCATGAAAATGTATTTGTCAATTATGTCTCATTCTGATGGGACGTTGTTTCAATTAGCTACTGGTCCGGCCGTTTCTTATTCTTTCTTTAATGAACACCTTCGAAATGCAATTGCATTTCTTGGCTTTGATACTAGGCGTTACAAGTCGCACTCATTTCGTATTGGAGCTGCAACCCATGCCGTCATTCAGGGTTTTTCAGAAGATGCTATCAAGGAAATGGGTCGCTGGAGGTCGAACGCGTTGCAAAATTACATTCGTTTGCCACAACTGAAATTGATATCTTAGGATTCTTGGAAACCCAATAATTATGGACAAAATAAAGTGAGAAAATAAGTTAAATGGTCTAGGCGACAGTAGTCAATGAAAGTCCAGCAAAAGGCTGCTTTCGAGTCCTGTTGCTTAATGTTATATTGTTGGTTATGTAAATTCTCTTTGAACATATTGATTATTGTTATGTATGTATGAGGTACGTTTTTTTCACCGTGTATTATATGTACATTGCTATTAGTTGGTACCAAATACCATAGTTCTGTTTTGACTACACGTGCATGTGCAGGTTTGGAATCTCTTTACTGAAATTCCAGCATAAGGCTGTTTTCAAGAAGTGTACACTGCTGCATTTGCTTTTAAATTAGTCGATAACTCACGAATAGTATTTAGATGGATAGATGGAGTATTATCATTTGAAAGTTCAGCACCATATGTTATATGTACATTGCTGATTAGTTGCTACAAAATACCATGGTGAGTGTTTGCTACACGTGCCATGTGCAAGTTTGTAATATATTTAACGAAAGTCCAGCATAAGGCTGCTTTCTTAAAAATGCACAATGCTGCATTTGATTTGGAATTAGTCTCACACTTCAATGTTTAGGTGGATTATTAATTAGCACTTGAATTTCAGCACCATGTTTTATATGTTCATTGCTGTTAGCTGCTATCAAAATACCATAGTGAGGTTTTGCTACATCGTGCATATGCAACTGTGTAATCTAGTTGATGAAAGTCCAGCATAAGGCTGCTTTATAACAATGTTCAATGCTGCATCTTCATTTTGAATTAGTAGGATACCTCACGAATAATGTTTACATTTAAAAGTTCAGTACAATGCTGTATTTTGACGTGTTGACAGTTCAGTATAAGGCTGCTTTCGTTGATAGTATTATGTGTAGTGTTAGTTTTCAGTTCCTTTTAAATTGTTGATTATTGCTTGATATCATACTCAGGTTTCCATAATATACAATTGAGGTGGCTTCTCATTTTGGTCGGGTATTCGGGTGGGTACGCAATTATATTGCTGGTTGCGGATTGTAGCCCACCTATGTGTATGGCAAAAAATAGTTAACACATTTTGTTGTAAAACATTTTTGATTCAATTTTAACTTACTTATTATTTAGATTATAAGCTTGTATTATGCTTATTCGACATTTTTAATAGAGTAAATGACATATTCACACATTAGAGTGTCCTGTTTTATTTAACAATAGTTGCCAACACATATAAACTCATACTCTAAAATGACAAGTCACGGTTTATACTTTAGTAACAGGATGCATTATTTGTATAAGACGATTGAATTTATGTGTGGGAATTGGAGGGGAGGATTCAAATGTTGTTTAGAGCAGATACAATTATTTGAGTCGCTCCCTAGCAATATTAGGGGTTTAAGTGTTTTGTGATGACCCCTGCCAGAAGGTATCACCTCAGCAGAATCTCAGAATCAGTCTGACCTGCTCATTACCGACGCCATTACTTTACAAAGCTAAACAAAGTTTTGCTAAAAGAAATTTACCACCACCATCCCCATCCACCTCCCAACCATAGGATATATGTATATCCTTTGATTGTTTGTATTAGCCATAAGATATTATATATATCCTTTGATTGTTTGTTGTATTAGCCATAGGATATATGTATATCCTTTGATAGTTTGTATTAGTTTAGCGGGCGGATTGTAGCCCATCTATGTGTATGGCAAAACATAGTTTTGTCGTTAAACATTTTTGATTCAATTTTAACTTACTTATTATTTAGATTATAAGCTTGTATTATGCTTATTCGTCATTTTTAATAGAATAAATGACATATTCACACATTAGAATGTCCTGTTTTATTTAACAATACTTGCCAACACATATAAACTCATACTCTAAAATGACAAGCCACGGTTTATACTTTAGTAAGATTCAAATATATACACGTCATTGTTGTCGCTCCACCTCAAACATTTTTTCAACTGGAATACCTTTAGACATGGTGCCTTGATGCGCACATGACAAAACAAAACTTTGGGTCTGATTATTCTACCAGACTTAGGAATTGTGTCTCCTTTTGTCGAATCCAATTGAATGTGGATTAACAAGTATATATATATGTATAACTAAAACATCCTGAATATTTTCATAGCGCGTTATTATTCATGAATATGTAAATTCAATTAACTATTACTGTGTATGGTGTATGGAAATCATTAGAACGCTCTTTAACTGAGATTAGGTTTGACCTAATTGGCGATTCCATATAGCGTATATAGTGACCAGTGAAGCGTAACTTTGCTGTACCCCTCATGTATGGATATAGTTAATTGTGAATTCCATTTTCCGTATACGTTTTGGAATCGAGGGGAAATATGTTTTGTTCTAATAAAATTCCAAGGAAGTTTTGTATACGTGTATGAGTTAGTTATAATGTGTGTAAATCTGATTTAGACCTCACTGGGAAAAACGCAAATAATCGGAAGATGTTTCATTAAAGTAATGTATTAGCGGAAGAGCGTGACGTCATAGCTTCTTCCTTTTTTTGTGCGCAGAAGCGGCCATTAAATTTTTACTTCACATGTTCGAAGAGAGAGAGACGTTGACATTTTGGAGTTTGGTATATACAAGTAATCGTAAGTAGAAACTGTGTTTCGCGTACAATTTACGTTGTCTTCTATTGGACGTGTCAAATTAAACATAGGCTTGCAGACATTTGCAGTTGGTGTTGTCACGGATTGACCTACATAAAATAAGCCGAGTGTTTATTAATAGACACGCAGGTAAAAATATAACAACCGTAAGAGTAGGACGATGGCGGTTATCACGGCCGTAATATTTATACTATAATTCAATATTGCGATAGAAACATTGAGTTTAGATTTTATATAAAATTGGCAAACAATATAAACTCAATGACACGTCCAATAGAAGACACTGTAAATTGTATGCACATTAAAACACATTTTCTATTTACAATTACTTGCATAACTCCAAAATGTCAACGTCTCTCTCTCTTTAAACATGTGAAGTAAAAGGGGCGCTTCTACACACACACAAAAAAGGAAGAAGCTAGGACGTCACGCTCGTCCGCTAAAACATTACTTTAATGAAACACCTCCCGATTATTTGCGTTTTGAGAAGTGAGGTCTAAATCACATTTACACACATTATAACAAACTCATACACGTATATAAAATATCCTTGGAATTTTATTAGAACAAAACATGTTTCACCTCAATTTCAAAACATATACAAACTATATTCATACACGAGGGGTACAGCACATGTACGCTTCACTGGTCACTGTATACGTTATATGACTGGGCGATCTCTGTAGTGTAAAGAAACACGCTTTTCTTTCGAGAAAAAACATCCATGTTCAAGTCTTGGCAGGGACCGTACACTTACAGAGTTGTACATACAGTTTTTATTTTTGCAAATCAATAATGTTTTTTTTGTACAGCATAAACTTAAAAATATATACATTTGATCATATTATTACCATATGTAAATTGTAATTATTCATACATGTACATATTCAGAGTGTGTTTTGTTTTATATAAGTTCGCAATGAAACATTATTGACAGTCAAAGTCAGACTTTTAAAAATACATATAGCTGATACAGCTGATACTCAGTTATAGCGGATTATCGGTTTTAGCAACGTTTTTTTTGCAGTTCCAGCTCCTCAAGTCTTTGCTTTATATAAAATAGCGAATATTGCGCTTTCTTGGTTATAGCGAAGCACTTAAATTGCACGTTTAGTTTCAAATAAAAACATTTTATCTTTATTTTACTTTTTCAATTAGTTCTCTGCCTTTGCTACACCAAATTGAACTCACTATTAAAAAACACACACAATATGCATTAAAATAAATAAATGTACAGTATATACTATATATACTACAATATTTATCCTTATTGCCGCTCGTCGTCATAGTATAGATTGTATACTATGACTTTTCTTGTTACATGTAACTTCCAGTTTGATATGTTTAAACCTTTATCTAGACAGTGCTATACTTGAATAATCAATACCAACGTAATACAAATGTTTACTGATCCTTAATTTGCTTATGTCATAGTTAAGGTCATGTGTGTATTGACTAATTTACATATTTATCAAGTATGTACTGTGTATTGACTAATTTACATATTTATCAAGTATGTATTTACAATTCAGGGTAGCACTGCCTAGATAAATGTGTAAACATATTAATCTGCAATTGTCACGTACAAATATTCATGATTATTTGAATTCTATTTCTAAATGCAATCTCAATGGGATTAAACAAAAGGGGACATACTATTTAAACGACTGGCTATGCTGAATCGCCTCTGGTTTTCAATTGTAACACGGCATATATTAAACTGCCCTCCGATTACATGTAAATAAATAAATACATATACTGCAGGTGAGTCTGTTCAGAGATAATTCGGAGGCTTATGCTATTCAAAATATGTCGTTTACCTTGACAATATTTCTGGGGAACATGGGCAATTACTTTTAGGGATCTGGGGAACATTGCCAATTACTTTAAGGGATCCAGGGATCAAAAGCATACTTTTAGGGATCTAGGGAACTGTGTCCTAAAGGAAAGAAAAATGAAAGGTACCTTTTTTTTAAGTATAATTGCTATAATTTACTTTTAAATCATGGCATTTGGACTGCTAATAACTGGTGACAGCATTCAGTAATACCTTTCATGACGGTTTTTAGTTTTATGAACCTTTATAGGAATGTTGCTCTTGATGCCTAGTTGGTCGTAAGTAAATATCAAGTTGGCAGAAACTTTAAGATGGCCACCACAACTAAAATAAGATTTTAAAAATACAATTTTGTGGCGACTACAGCATTTGTTTTTATTTACCGTTAAACATGGCCACCAGCAGCCATCTTTGTTTATACGGAGTTACATAGGGAAAACGTTTGGCAACTACTCCTCTGACACTACTTGAAGGATATTTATGAAACTTTACAGGAATGTTACTCCTTTTACAAAAATGATTTTCATTTGAGAAATATTGAAAATAAAATGTATTTACTCGGACAAAAACAACTGTATTGTTTAATGATTAACAAACACTACCCCTTCAAATAATGACAAACATATTCAAGGTTATGATACCTTTCCAAGACCTAGCTTTTCAGATCTTCAGGAGAGCATTTCAAGGTCATGGAGCTCTTGTTTCATCATCATTTGTTTTATGAAAATGTTAAAAATGGAGCCAAATACATCAATACGAATAATCTGAACATTATAACTGTACCTGTTAATGTGATTATATAAAAATGGATAAGAAAAACTCACAAAGCTCGGGTGTTTTTTACTATGATGTGTAAAAGGTAAAAGCAGTCCAGAGAAGACTACAGTATGTGTTTTATATAAGGGTTATTAAGCAAACAATATTTGGTACTTTTAGAGAATCATGTTTAACACTTTTAGGGATCTAGGATACAGTGTAAATACTTTAAGGGATCCAGGGAACATGGGCAAAATACTTTTGGGGAACATCGGCAAATACTTTTGAGGATCTGGGAAACAATGGCCATTACTTTAAGGATCTGGGGAACAAGGACCCCCCCCCCCCCCCCCCCCCCCCCCAGCCCACCCCCACTGAGAGGGCCTCATGTATGAACAGAATGCACTTTAAAACAAGTATAGCCTATGCCGGGAATTATTTACATCTAAGATAATTGTTCAATGACAATCCATACCTATGTTCATAAGTTCTAATCGACGCAAATAGGTTTGATGATTGTGCATGTCTTAGCGACACTTCAAACTCGCAAATTACTTGCGTTTGGGAAAACATAGTCAACGACATGGATAAAACATTTATTGGTGTTTTCATGGGTAACATGTCCTTTAAAATATTTGCTTTCGCCAATATAACGAATAGATTTATTTATGTTTCGTTTTCGGCCATACAAAGTGCAGGTAACATGAGTTCATTATTGTCAAAGTGGAAAGCAAGGCACTAAGAACTATAGTATAGTTTTGTACTTGTCTGACTTACTTGGAAAGTCAGACGGAATTTATTTTACTTTGTATTGAAAGTGTAACTCATATATCAAAGTTATACAACTTTATAAACGGTATTGACAATAAGTTGGATGAACATAAATACACACACGTGACTAGCATAAGATACAATTAAATGACTAGGTAAGAAAAATGATATACATTTCAAGGACGTTTGCAGACAGAAAAACAGGGCGTTGAGGTATCAAAAGGCACGTATATGTCCGCTTTTGCAAGCAACGACAGACGCACACAATGAAGGTGGATAGTGGGGAGGTTAGGGAAAAAGGGTTGACAGACCTGACTCTCTCGCAGAAAAATGGCGTCTGTCTTCAATACCTCCCTAGAGGGATATCCATGACAAGGGATATTGGTCCCCGAATTGGTGATTGGCCAGCTTCACAGACATTAAGAGTGCATAATCGTCTGCTTAGCCTTGTCAGAGTACTGAAAGTACCAAACGCCCCGGCTCTCTGTCAAAACATAAATCCGTTTTCCTTATTTCAACAGAAAACCCTATTTTATGTTTCGTTTTCGGCCATACAAAGTGCAGGTAACATGAGTTCATTATTGTCAAAGTGGAAAGCAAGGCACTAAGAACTACAGTAGAGTTTTGTACTTGTCTGACTTACTTGGAAAGTCAGACGGAATTTATTTTACTTTGTATTGAAAGTGTAACTCATATATCAAAGTTATACAACTTTATAAACGGTATTGACAATAAGTTGGATGAACATAAATACACACAAAATGTCCAACCAAAGGGAACCTGCACTTGTAAGGGAAATAGCGTACGTGCCTGACGAGGCAGCCATTGTAGTTGCTAAAGCCTCGTGATTGTACAATTGCTCCTAAGGTGATATGACAACATTCATAGCTAGATCACATTTGCTAAATTGTTCATAGACAATGTGATGTCATTATATAAAACAAAATGATTAATATGTCATAACTAAACATGTTATCAACAAAATTAAACAATAAACCAGATGCAGTGAAGACAAGGAGAATACTGCCTACGTAATAAGTAACAATCCATGTCTAAGGGAACTGAGAGGCAGTAAATTATCACAAATTGTACATCTTCATGCAAATACTCATCAAAAACATACCACAATCCTTTGGGAGTAGAATCGTGATGTACGGGAAAACTTCAGAAAGCCAGGAAATCTGCGAGCCAGCTGCCCCAACCCTAATTGAAACCTAGCATTTTTATTTTTTATTTATTTCTTTTTTTTGCGTAGGAGGGGAGGTAGGAAGCATCTACGCTCAGACCAGAAAGGCATCTTCTACCACCCTGACTTTCTTTAGCATTTCCAGACCAAGCTGATTCTAAACGCACAAACTACCCAAACCGGTAGTAACTGCCCATCCGGATGTGTATACAATGACATTTGAAACAAAGTTGAAAGGAACAACCAAAACTATTAATCGTAATGCTTAAATTGTCGTAAACGCAATAGTGAGACTTGAATGTGATATGCACAATTGCCAAAAGAAGCAGTGCTTACAAAGTTACATAGTACTACGTACTAAATGTGTGTTGCTTTAGAATTTAGAGAGTTTAACATCAACATTACAACAGTTTGAAGGCAAAATAGTTATCCAAAAACATATAAAGTAGTATGGCAAAACAGCATCTTATTAAAACTGAAATACAAGGACGTATCTAAGGGGAACATACCCCATGTTCCGCTAGTAGTCGTCGCATATTTACAATGCTATATAAGATCACAAGTAGCCACAAGTTCATTGTTGCCTACAACTCTTAAACAATACTAAAACACAAGTACGAAGTAAGTATGTACATGATGCATACGAGAAAGAGACGAGTAAAATAATGATATACGTGTTGTATATGAGAGAAACATACCTCATATTCCCCCGCACACACCATGCATAATAATTTGAACTGAGAGAAAGAAAGGACGTATCTAAGAAGAACATACCCCATGTTCCGTCCATTCGTCCTCGCATAGTTACAAATGTAGCAACAACATCAATGCTACTCAAAAGGACAATTATATAGCAAATACTGCTATGGGTTTGCCTTAACTGATTCGCGCATGACTTTATGCTACGACAAACTTCAGCGTCGAAGTTTGCCATGATCGGCGATCCCTAAGTAAAGAACGTTACTCCAAACAAAACCTGGTGAAGCTAATGCTTCATCTCTAACTTACCATAGTGTTTTGAATAATTAGCAGGCTTCTATTACTCCAAATGTTTTACACTGTATATACCACGTTAAAGTAGATATAAAAGTCGAACATTCAGTGGAGCGCCAAGCCGCCGCGGAGGGATATTTACTTAAAAACGTCACGCGCAAAAAACGTAAACAAACTGCGTTTTGAGCAGATTTCAGGGTGGCGGTCAAAATCACACAAGTGATGTAAACTGTATTCAACTGACAATGTTCAATGATGACACACATAAACAAATGCATCAATTCGTTTGTAACAGAATGAATTTTAAGTTTTTACGTGTTTTGTCGATTCTTTTTTATTAAAAATATGATTTCTAGGCTTTTACAAATTACCGATCGTTTCGAAAATTTATGTGAAATTTTAGCTTTTAATCAAATTGTTAATAACGGTTTGTTCTTATAGCGAGAAAAAAGACGAAATCATTAAAGTCAAGAAAAAGTCTTCCTCTACAGGCCTGTAAAAATTCATCAAAATTTGGAAAAAGTACTTTTTTCTACCCAAAAAAAACGTTTCATGACCGTTCATAAAATTACACACAGAAAAGTGAGACACTCTTCAACCGTGTGCTTCATACAAAAAACTTTTAGAATCATATTTTTATCACTACAATTAAAACATAATTTATACAAGCCATTTCCTTATAAAATAACCATCATTTTCATGGCCTACTTTTAAAAATAAATTTAGGTCTATGTTGTGTTATTGTGAAAATTATTTCAGTCAACAAACATGCGAAAGAGCAAAATGTCAGCTGTTTATCGATCGACTTCAATTTTTTTATTTTGTATCTCGATTTGTATGAAGATTTTAACAGCGAGAAAAAAGACAAGAACATGAACGGTGAGTTTAATCCTTCCTCTGGCAGTATGTGAATTTTCAAGCGAATTTGAAAAAAGTACTTTTTTCTACCCAAAAAAACGTTTGGTCACTGTTTTACGCAAGCGTTTCGAACGTTGTTTTTGTGTAGTTTTGTTACACCGCATGGAATACGGCATGCAATACATCGGTCAGCTCTGTGTGTGATACATTCTGAAATTACCTGATATATTGTAGTGAACAGACAGTCGATAAGAGACAAAATATTTATGCTAACATGATATATCTTAAATTCGATTGTTATTGTAAATATTGCAAAAAAATCAATACCGTGTTTCCCCGAAGACCACATTCCAACACAGAATTGTGACGTCACAATGCTTGTACTTATTATAATCACAGGGTGAAAAGGTGTACGCGGACAATTTTTTAAATCTTCGAAAGGACGTGTGTTTTTATTGATTTATTTTGGTCGAAGAGCCCTTTAAAAAAAGTATCATTGGCTATTATCTTTTCGACCCATCCACCCCCGCCCCCGACCCCCACCCAGCACATTTTTTTTAAATGGACAAAATTAATCTAGAATGCGAACTATGATTTTAAATGTATTTTAAAGGCCATTTGGATTGGCGACGCAAATATAATATGAACTAGGGCTTTATTGATTTGAACAACGACCGCAACGGGAAGTAAGATGGGTGAATAGTCCCATTAGACATGCCATCACCAGGGCTCCAGCTCCTTAGGTTCAACGCCTTTTCCACTGTGTAACCGATACCTCTTTTTTGAAAGTCTGTGAAATAGCATCTTTGAAACAATCTGTGTATTAAACCGTGCCAGCGCCTTTACATCTGAGATACCAAGAACACATGATTGGCAATCGACCACTTACATGTATGTGTACCCTGCTGCACCCCCTCCCCTCCCTCCGCCCACACCGCCACCACACACAGTTTAACTCATCTTAGTGGGGTTCGGGGTCCCTCCCGCCCTCACTCCTTTAACTTATCCTAGTGGGGTTCGGGGTCATGCTACCCGTATTATGTTTTTTTGATGTTACAATGCGCGTTCTGACGTATATTTCAGAGTTATAAAACGGTAGATAAAGGTAAGTACACACAATTACCTGAAAATATTTTTGGACTTTTTACGTTTTCGATTTCCGAGTTATGCGTAGGGTCGGGCGTACCGTGCTTACGCAGAGCTACGCCAATGACACCTACCATCTTTTATGAAAACTATATCAGTATCAATCAGTAAGGGATGGGCGGAACCCTGCAGTCTATAGGATAGATAGGCTGGCGAGGGTAATAACCCTAAACTTAGTATCCTTTTGTAGAATTTTTTTTTTCAATAAAATTCGGATTCGGCCTGGTTAGCGATGACCAAGGCACTTTCCCTTAGTCTCGTCCGTCGGATGGGGACGTAAACCGGGCGGTCCCGTGTATCGGTTTATCCTCCGAGCACGTTAAAGAACCATAGGAATCTATTCGATAACAAGAGTAGGGCAGGTTCCCAGATGTCTATGTATTCCTTCCCCTCTCTCTGGGGCGGCTCTAAATAACCTATACTGTGTTGATGAGCCGTTAAACAATATTCAATTCAATTAAAACGTATATTGTCTCGTGGTCTAGCTTGTGTGTCGTCTCAACATGGGATAAATAAGAGCTATTAACATTATATATTTACTTATATATATAAGGCCAAAAAGAAAATACCTGTGTTTCCGGTGGCCCAACCGACCCTATTTTTAAGGGGCCGACCCTAAATCTTTTTATGAAAAAAAAAATATATATTGTTCCGAACAATGATTTATCACAATATATCGAGGTAAACTGACATCACCGAGAAACTTTCAGCTGTATCATCAACTTGAATGGGGTTTCTGATAAAAATACATGTAGAATCTCACAGTATCTTGCTCCAAAAAAAAAGAATAAAAAGAAAAATGCCTACCTACCGACCCTATTTTTTTAGAGCATGCAATAGGAAACACACCTATTTTTTTGTTTGGCCTTACTATATTTAACTTATAAATCGGATACTGTGCAGCTTCTTCTATTTTTAAATTTTCTAACGTACTTAAAATTTTAAGATGGTCGCCAAAATGAGAAAAGCATGAAAAACAGCATCATGTATTGTATTATATATAACACACAAGTCTGTCATGTGCTTTTGTCAGCAAGGACATTTATCATTCCTGATTTATTTTAAATGGATTGGAGGCGGTCTGAAAGACTATAGGCGTCTATTCAAATACGTAATGCGTTTCATTTTCATATTCAATGTACATAATATTATGCTCTAACCACAACTTTGCCAAAATAAAATTCATAGTTATTGGACATGTCAATAGCATTGAATAATTGCTAAGGAAGAACTTTATACATATTTTCATAGAATAAGACGAAAATGTGTGTTTCATGAACATAGGTAATAGAGGATCTTACATGAGAGCTGACAGAGCTTAAAGTGATCCCTAAGCGTCTGCCATGTCCACTGGCACAGATATATATATTATAGGGAGGTCAAGTGTAGTTAAATGTTGGATATACTCAGGTTTAATGAATTCATAAGTCATTCAACTGGAAAAGTGATCATTTGTTTAATAGTCATGTCAAACATATAATACATACTGGTAATGGCTGTGAGTGAAATGTATAAATTATTGGTGCAATATTATCAACAGTCTAGTAATATAATAATGACTATTAGCTTTGCACTATTCTAGTATTAATATTAATGATTGCAAAAATGTGAATTATGTAGAAAAACTAATGGGACGCTGCGAGTTGTTAGCTTTTCAACAAATCAAGATTGCTGTGTGTCCCTTTAAGGTCCATAACTAATATGTTAATAAAACAAGTTATAACCCTATGCTGTTTTTTTTTAAAGTTGTGTCACAGGTTTTGAACTTAGTTCAGCATCAATATGTATTCTCCGTTATATGTACACGTAACAGTCAGTTCATTAAAACTGTATACTTCAACGTCTCAAATGGAATGATGATTGAGTGTTTTTTTATTGAGTATTAAATAAGCAAAACTACTTTTCACATCACTCTCATTGGCATGGATGACAGGCTAAATGCGTGTGGGAGGAAACCAGCATACACAGATCATTGTGAAAAACTTGAGTGTCAATTAGTGTTGAGAACAAGAACTGTAGATGTAGTTCAAGATAATCCATTCAATTTATTGTTCAATACTTGGATCCATTACAGTTGTATACCGTAACCTTGTGTTGTGTAAATGGCAGCATCTTGTCTGAAAATAATGGCAGCATCTTGTCTGAAAATAAAGAAAATGCAAACACTGAGTATTACAACTTAAATATCTGCTGTACATGAAATACTAAAACTTGATCACTTTTAATAATATACAAAATATGTATTTTATATTGAACCTATACAGGCCAAATAAAATAAAAATTAAACCTGTGTATACATATCATTGTCAATAAAAGTGGGCCAGTATATTTATTTGGTATCAAATATTTACTTGTTATCATTTTTTTACTCCATGAATTATATTTAGACCACAAGAACATTAAATAAAGAAAAATCTGACTGGCTGCAGGCTTAAACATATTAAAACAGATTATATTATTTTTTTTACCTCACAATAACTGACTATTATTTCATTCCCAATCAAAAGAGGAGTCAGCAGTGTGTTAAGGGAGTTGGTCTGGTTTAATACAGTAAACACAGACCTGTATATTTAATTCGGTCTTAGTCAATATAAAATTTACTGAAAAAGATTACCAAATGGTGTTGATTTTTAATACTGAGAACGTATGTATTGTTTAAGATCCTTTTCATGCTTTAATACTGTCTCTCAGTTCCACCTTTCAAGGTAAGGTTTCCAGGTGTTTTAACTAGATTTATCTAATTATTATTATTTTATTTATTTTTTGGCATTGATGTGAAATGCTTCCCCACCATACAAATAAGTTCTGCTTACAAACCTCTATGAAATCCATCTTGTTTTTGTGAGCTCCTCCAACCTCACCTCATCCAACCAAGAGTCGCATTTCAGATCAGAATATGTAAGATGCAGGCATCAAGTCTGTGAGACTGATGTCTCCCTATGAAAAAAATAATGACACAGTGTATAAACGCAATTGCCAAATTTCATTTGGATCTGAACATTTTGCTGAAATTAAATAATAATTAGATAGATCTATGCATTCAATTCTTATTTCTATGTACTGTTACTTAGAAAATGTGTTCATCAGGGCTTTTTTCCACAAAATTGGGAAGAGGCCCAGGCCTGTCCATGTTGGGGAAAAAATACGAGCTTATTTCTCATTTTGGGAAAGATGTAAGATTTTACCAATTAAGTAAATTTGACAATACTATGCTTTATTTATATGTTCAGCCAACGGTTATTATAATTACTGTTTCTCAGTCAGAACTGACTCCACAATACAAAAACACATTGCAGAATTAATGCTTTTTCTTAAATTCTGAGACAATGCTGCTTTCTGCTTGGCAAATATTTCTGCCACAATTGGGGAACAAACAGTCAAGTTCTCAATTGGGAAAGAGGCCTTTTAGAGGTGTCTCTGTTACATAAGGTAAAAAAGCCCTGTTCATGGTAGACAGATGACTTTAGCGGAGTCAATCACATAAAATTCAACTGGGATGTAGTGTATATTTTGTTATTAATTGAAAACCAAGTGTTGCAGTATTTAGCATTTCATTGAACACATTTTAAGTAGGGTTTGTAGAGAAAATATGCGGGAGGGACGTAGAAGAGAGGGGAAGGGGTTGGGGATAGTGGTGGGGGAGCAGGGCCTTTTTACCAGTTTTGGGGAAGGGGCCTTTTGCTCTTAATTGGGGGGTGGAATGCATAAATGGGGAATGAAATTTCCAAGGTAAGTTTAAAAAGTGGGGAAGTCTGCATGCTTTTAAAATATATGAGAGTGGGGAATGGGCCTTTTACAGGCCGCTTAAAAGAGCGGTAAAAAGTCCATGGGGAGGGTATGCGTCAGCTGCCTGTGGGTAAATGTAGAGAAGGGAGTGGCAGGGATGTGGTTTAGGAATTGCTGTGTCCCATGTCCATGCAGCATATGTGGGGTTTGACACTGGCCATTACAGGCATACCATAAGGTGTACCCATTCACAGGGTTCAGGGCTGAGAGTCTCCCAGCGGTTTTGGGGAACAAGGGAACATATTTTTGGGGAACAAAGCAAAACGTTTTGGGGATCACCGGGTCGTATTGTCAGGGAACAAGGGAACATGGACCACCCCTGTAAGGGCCTCATGTCTATGGCTACAGGTCTCGTTATACAAACAAGAATGATTCTGAGAGAGGAATCATATGAATAATTCAATGAAATCAACCACTGTCACGGCTGATCCAGTTATGTTTACTATTTACACAGTTTGTCAACATTAACACCATCGATGTGCTTGGCAAATTTCAAGAAAACACTGCATAAACAAACCAAAAAAACATTTGTACATGTACACATTTGAACTTACGTGTTATTTGCCTGCAGAGTTCTAAGACAGTCAACTGTTTCCTTCATTACGTTAACCTGTGTATATTTCCAATTGTTTATCCCAGTGTAAACACACTGCATCAGATAAACTATCAAAACTCAGTTGATTCAACGTTTACCAACGTTTAAACACATTCTACGTATTGATGACGTAATCCAAAACTGACATTTTACAAAAAGCGTTCACTCCTGTAAACTAGGTACGCGTAAAATTGATAACTGCGGTCTGAATCGACGTTTTTACAAAAAGAAAATGGCGGCGTTTTGTGTTTTTTTAATGAAATAGTCCGGCAAACACTAAAAAAAATAATCCTTGTCGCGGAGTATCAAAATGATCAAAAAAGCTGAATAATTAGTTCCTGGCGTTCCCACTGATTGTTACAAGAAATGTAACATTCAAGAACCTATTTTATTTATTTATTTGAGCCGAAACACGCGAAAACGACCCTTCAGACAATTTTTTCACATTTTGTGTTTTTTGATGTTTATGAAACACGGTGATTTTCTCTTTAAAAATCTCTTTATTTTATGTTGATATCTTAATTAAAAATGATTTTATCTCAATTTGAAAATTAAAGATCGTACTCACCATTAATTTTGACGTTGACGTCGGCGTCTTGGACGACGTCGTTGACTAAATAACAACAAAAAACATAAACAATTACCATTTTCTATAGCATCAACTATTTATATTAAGAAACATATTCCTATGATATAATAATTAGGTAAATTACAGAAATGACGAGATATTTGATTAGTAATTAGTTGATTACCGGCCGACGTCATAAATTGTTACGTTATGACGTTGTCGTCTAAACGTCCGAAGGGACGTTTTCGTGTGTTTCGGCTCATTTTTCTTTTTTCTTTTTTTTTTTGTAGCATGTGCTTCAAATTGCTAAATGTTTAGAGATGTTCCAACATGCTTTCTACAATAGAACTAGACACCGACTGTAACTACAAGCTCCATCTTGAACTTTAGTTTGTTTTAGGTAGAAAGCATGTTTATAGTTACTCCAAACAATTGATGATTTCAAGTCGAAAACCATGTGAACTAAAACTTCACGAAACGAGTTTGTGCCATAAAGACATTATTTGGCTCCAATGTTTTCAATCTGGCTGTTTTTTTTCATTTGGCGAAAGTAGTTGCGCAAAGAAAAAATGAGCCAGTGCAAGCCCTGAATGTGTTAATGAGATGACGGGATTCGAATGTATTTCCTGTATGCGGTAGACTTCCATCGACCCAAGGCCATGATCTTTGTTTCTGATATTCCCGACATAATGGCTTGAGTGCAAGCACCAATTCGGAAAATATGAGGTTTGTAGGACTTTGTTGACATTTTTGAAAACGCGAGTACTTTGGAAAAGTTATTTGAAAACGAGGCTCTAATCAGGGGCGTGTTGTTCTACGGACAAGTAGTGGCCCGGCTTGTTTCCCTCTTATGCTCATATATTGTTTGAGGTGTTTAACAGAGCAGTACTTGCTATTTGAACTTGAAATAAAGATTTTAACAGGAATCGGGTTGCTTTTAGATTTGAAATGATGTAAAGCTATGCAAACGCAACTTTTTGTAATTTGAATATCTTTATACTGTACGACTTTGTTTGACAATGCAAATCGGGAAGGAAGGAGTTCACATAATCGAAAAAATCTATGGAAAGCGGTAAGGAAAATAGCCTGGTACATAATGCAGTCATAAATGTAGAAAATGTGTGTACATGCTTTAACCAATTTGCGAAGGTCAGGTAGGAGAATAGGTAAGCTTGAGTCTACTGATCTTGATCCTATTTTGCAACCCATTATCATTCTTTGAACTAACAAATTCTGTGTAGAGTCTGGTTTGTTTGCTAGTTTAAGCATGAAAGCAATTGCATATAAATGACTGTAAATAGTTGATGTTGCAAAAAACATGTTGTACAGAGAGGCAATAAAAAGCAGAATTGTAGAGACCGACGCAGGGCAAACTGTCTTCGGTGGGTTTTGTTGGTTGCAAAACCCCTCGAAGCGTTGAATGTATCTGTTGTAAGCCTTCCTGGTTGAAATTGCAAGTGTGGAACTTATCATTTTGTGTTTTAGAGAAGTACTCCCTCTGGTGTTAAGTGCAGTGGCACTGTCACGGGGTCTTCGCTTAGATATGTTGCGCGTTTATTTGCCTCTGTTATCTTTGTCAGAGGTGTCGGATTCTCACCGTTTCCCCTGTCACTGGGGTCCTCATTGGAAGCACTGTCCTCATCGTCGCTGGCATTGCCATCTGAATTTATTTCACTGTACTGACCCTCCGCCAGTGCGTAATGTATGTTGTCATCCGACAAAGATGTGTCAGAGGACGAGGGTTGTATTGTGTCCTCAATTTGCCTCTTCTTGGGGGGTCCCTTGCCTTTGTCAGACAGTTCAGCGCGCCTTTTATGTGCGCTCTTGTGGAAGTCCGCAATCCTCCTTGCCAGAAGGAGACCTAGCTTGTCGGACTGTGTTTCATTCCGAGGCATGCTGAAAAAGTATTGTACTCAACAGGAAATATAATCAACAATGAATTTCCCGGTTAAGGTGAAGCATAGAGCATGCCTTTCATCGGACGACAAAGAACTGTGACCCATCAGTCCATAAGGTGGCAATAGCTTAACTAATAATTGAATCCTAGTTCAAAATATAGGTATAATTTTTTTTTTTTTTTTTTTTTTATTTTTTTTTTTTTTATTTTTTTTTTTAATTATTATTATTTTTTTTTTTTTAGGCTGCACAACTAAGGCATCACAACCGGAAAAAGTTCCGAGCAATAGTCAATGCCTGTATGAAATTAAATTATATGTATTTAATATAATATTATACTATGTAGAACAATTACAATAGGTACATTGTTATTTGATATTACAGTACTGATCACTGTAAATGTGGACACAGCCACGTTATTTGGGACGTACATGTACGGTGTCTGTACGTACATGTACGGTGTCTGGAACATTGACGTAATGTCTTGCTTGTTATGTTTTGGTATTGTAACTTAACGACTTCAACCAGTACACCGAAGTATGACCTGCACGCAGTGACTATCCAATAATTTACCTGGATAGATTACCTGGTTCACCGTCCCCACTCCTAAAGCAATGTCACAGTGGACACTGTCCTATTTCATAAATGCAATTCACGGTGAGCACAACTTCCTACATGTAAGGTACTATTCAAGGTAGGCAACTATCCTACTTCTAAGATAATACTCAAGGTGGTCACCGCCTCAATCCTAAGGAGCATTTAAAGCTGGCGCACTGTCCTGTATAGAAGATACTATTTAAAGAGGGCACACTGTCCCATGTATATGGTACTTTTGGAAGAGGGCACACTGTCCCATGTATATGGTACTTTTGGAAGAGGGCACACTGTTCCATTATATGTCGTACTTTTGGAAAAGAGCACACTGTCC
Source organism: Cyrtodaria siliqua (assembly GCA_037043455.1). Lineage (NCBI taxonomy): Eukaryota > Metazoa > Mollusca > Bivalvia > Adapedonta > Hiatellidae > Cyrtodaria > Cyrtodaria siliqua. Next base: position 10,282 of record JAWPHD010021009.1, on the reverse strand, counting down.
CATGTATATGGTACTTGGAAGAGGGCACACTGTCCCATGTATATGGTACTTTGGGAAGAGGGCACACTGTCCCATGTATATGGTACTTTTGGAAGAGGGCACACTGTCCCGTGTATATGGTACTTTTGGAAGAGGGCACACTGTCCCGTGTATATGATACTTTTGGAAAGAGCACACTGTCCCGTGTATATGGTACTGTTCGAAGAGGGCACACTATCCCGTGTATATGGTAATGTTGGAAGAGGGCACACTGTCCCATGTATATGGTACTTTTGAAAGAGGGCACACTGTCCCATGTATATGGTAGTTTTGGAAGAGGGCACACTGTCCCATGTATATGGTACTTTTGGAAGAGGGCACACTGTCCCATGTCTATGGTACTTTTGGAAGAGGGCACACTTCCCCATGTATATGGTACTTTTGGAAGAGGGCACACTGTCCCATGTATATGGTACTTTTGGAAGAGGGCACACTGTCCCATGTCTATGGTAGTTTTGGAAGAGGGCACACTGTACCATGTCTATGGTACTTTTGGAGGAGGGCACACTGCCCCATGTATATGGTACTTTTGGAAGAGGGCACACTATCCCATGTACTTTCCCATGTATATGGTACATTTGGAAGAGGGCACACTGCCCCATGTGTATGGTACTTTTGGAAGAGGTCACACTGTCCCATGTATATGGTACTTTTGGAAGAGGGTACACTGTCCCATGTTTATGGTACTTTTGGAAGAGGGCACACTGTCCCATGTATGTGGTACTTTTGGAAGAGGGCACACTGTCCCATGTATATGGTACTGTTGGAAGAGGGCACACTGTCCCATGTATATGGTACTTTTTAAAGAGGGCACACTGTTCCATGTACAAGGTACGATTTAAAGTGAGCACACTGTCTCACTGGCGATATCTGATACAATGCTACGAGGAACAGTTTTATTTGTTCCAACCGTAGTCTACAATGATATTAGAGGTAATATTATACATCCGGCACACTGTTCCAATTAGAGATCACTGTGTTGAAAAGGAATAATATCATAAGAACGCATCATAAGAACGCACAAGCGCTATAATGCATATCTGACGATTGTTATGATCACTGTCTTGAAATAAAGTAATATGTTAAGCAAATGTGAAGAAGGAGGCACATGCGCTTTAATGCATATTGGACCATTGGTATGTAAATGTATAGTTATATGTAGATACAACTATGTTGTCGCATATTGGGCAATATAAATGATGTAAGTAACTAAAATATAAATGATGTAAGTAACTATATATAAACACTGACCTGAGTGGATATGGTATGTTTATACCAATGACCTGGACGTCAGCGTAACATACACGAATCTCAAGTACTGTTAAGTCTACTGCACCTGGTCTGGTGAACTACTGTGTGACTATATCTCAAAAACAAAATAAATGAAGAAATTATAGAGAAGAATCTGAAATAGTAACGCATGCCAGAAGGTTCCTTGTTGTGTACACCATCAAAATGAATAAATTATGCGAGGAAACGAGAAGAGAAGTTTCTCCCAGAGTGAAACTAGAAGTGTATACAATTACTGGTTTGCAGAGCTTCCTAAAACAGCGAATTTGTCAAGGCCACACGGTCGTTATAAAATCTTGACATCTACAGCGTGGAAGGATTTCTGAAATTAAAACAATTTCCGCTCCCTTTTCAATGCATTTCTTTGCAAGGGAGCAGATAGATGTCACTAATGTCTCTGGATATACAACCGGACTACAGAGGTCATTGCTACCAATTTCTAAAAAAAACTATTTTGGAATGTAAAAAGACCGGTATACTATCACGTTTATTCCACACGCTCTTAGGCAAATGTTGGTCGGAGATCACAGCACCCCCAATTCCCAGCCAGTGTACCTTTAACCGATCATTCAAATTAAGGTTTTGTAACCCCAGTGGTGTAGTCCAATTAGATAAACGTTGAATGAAAGAATGGCCTATTAATAACACATTCATGTTCAATTAGTCATGCATACACACTGGGTGATGGCTAACACAGTGCGAACTGCTGTGCTATAATTAGCCAATTAGCCGCGGTAAGCCGCTGTCTGAGATAATTCTAAAATTAGACCAATTGTGAAAAGTTATTTACAATGTGCTAATAAGTCTGAGGAAGTGTACATATGATAAAAAGGTATACTAGTATCCCCAATTAGAACCAACTAATTCAGACGCCCTAATTTGTAGCTTAGTGTTACCATACTGTTTGAATATATATACTGCTAATACTGTATAATTTATGTATACAGTACGTTCTTTTGTCTGGCGAACACAAGCTCGTATACTTCTCATAAATACTCGATAAATCGATTAGTTTGTGTAGAACCAGGTAATACCTTCAATCGAAGAAGATGTAAGGCGTAATATGCAACTAGTTCAAGAATGAAATAGATTAACAATAATGCAATATAGAGTAAAAGGCAGGAAGAAAAAGGGTTGACAGACCTGACTCTCTCGCAGAAAAATGGCGTCTGTCTTCAATACCTCCCTAGAGGGATATCCATGACAAGGGATATTGGTCCCCGAATTGGTGATTGGCCAGCTTCACAGACATTAAGAGTGCATAATCGTCTGCTTAGCCTTGTCAGAGTACTGAGAGTACCAAACGCCCCGGCTCTCTGTCAAAACAAAAATCCGTTTTCCTTATTTCAACAGAAAACCCTATTTTACTTTCAGATGTATGCTTAAAATTCATAAAAAGTAAACACGTTTGCTGCGTGCTTCCACACCGATGTATAAAGCCTGAGTCGGAGTTGTTGTCTGTGACAATTTAATATAACCAAGATACTATATTAGGCTTTAAATGACGGTTGTTGTGGTCTGTCATGATAATAATAAACACGAATACCAGGAAATGTATCTATAAATCAAGCAATCCATACAGATCAAATCTCAATTTAACCAATTTAACACTGGCCATAAATTTAGAGGGTACTCTAGTACCTCCATTGCTACATTGGTGTTATTATACACCTGTCATGTTTTTCCAGTGGGTATATGCTTTTAGCACAAAAGACTACCATTTTTGTTTGCATTTGTGTACAATTTGAAAACGATTTCAATTTTGGATTGATTTAAACAAAACATGAAATATAAACAGTGAACACATTTTAATGGTCATTTATATATGGGCGATGTAGCTTGCAATTTAAAAGCATAACATTAATGCGGCTTTAATTGAAAAAAGGGGTTCTCTATCTCTCGCTCCGCACCACTGAAAATACTGACTTGATTATGAAGGATGCGCTGTCGAATTATTTCAAGATCACTGTTGAGATAGCACGACTTTTTGTGTCAGACAACAGAGCTCACTTTGTAGGGGTTTATGCGCTTTAGCTGAACAAAATTAGCTAAATATGAAGCCAGTTATAAAGCAAAAACATATATTATCACGTGGTGAAGAAACGACGATGACACAATTGTGAAATGTGTACAGGATGTGTGTCCATGACCATTTGACTATTACCATAAAAACACAACTATAAAACTGTTATTTTTTTTATTCGAAGCGTATTGAATGTGGAAAAGATATTTCACCAAGGTAAAACGTTTGGTCACTTCAAACGCTTTTCATATGTCATTTGAATTTCAGATACTTGAGAGACACAACATCTTTGTTGAATCTATTTCTCAAACGTTTATCAAAAGTGTCGCATAATCGTTACATATGTTATATATGTTTAAATGTAATAATAATTTTGTGTTTGTTTTAATGGAATCTAGTTTTATGATTTTGAATTGGATGTATCATTACTTTAATTGTGGCGGTAAATGAAACAAATCTACATTTGAACAAGTGACATTTACAATTAAAGCCATCTGAACACTATATTATATCTAGAGTCTTACGCAGTCAGAATGTGAGAAGTTCGCAAAGAATACATTACTTTGTTTTCTGTTGACTGTTTATATGTATTTTAATTTAATGTGTTGCATGTTCTTTATTTCATTTTCAGTTTCACATTTAGCATGAATTTGTTTTTTTTATAACTGACATTTACAGCGCCAAGTAACAATTGCCTGATATACAGACAAGATCACATGGCTTTGTCAAGGTGTATGGTTTCCACTCATACGGGTCCGTATGTCGCTGTCTTGTGATCTTTCTTAATGTTGGGGATGTGGGTGTGGGAGAACTGATTGTTATTGAATAGGATAGAGAATAGTCTCGACCAGCTAGATCGTATCATGCATATGTCTTATTTGCAGATATCGGTCTGGGCAGATTAGGCCAATTAAAGCGCCCACTAGCGATTAGTCCAATTTATTCGCGCGTTTTTTTCACGTGCATAAAGTTGACGTTTGAGTGACGTCATGTTGTAAATAAACGTACAACGTCAATTGTTGATGCACCTGTTACCATTTTTGACGTCACATGCTGCTTCTCAAAAGTTGAAAGTAAGAAATTATTATGAAATTAATTTAGAAATAAGTGTTTTGAAAGTCTCGTTGAATCTCTCAAAATCTCGCCAAAATCGCCCAAAACGACAGGGCGATTTTAAACGTCGTAGTTTCCCCAGGCCCTGGTTCTGGATCCGTGTAGCATTGCGTAACGAAGAAATCAGAAGCGGGCCGGGTGACCGAGGCTGGATAGAGAACTTCAAGTTGATTTTGGGAGCTGGAGAAAGAAACACGTAGAACGAAACAAGAACTTCAGCGCATCGTGCCGTGTATATAGATATATAATATAGCTCCAGAAACATATTGCGGATATGAAGAAATGTAACAAAAATAATAATAAAAAGGAAGGTTAACTCTTTAATGGATTCTGAGTTGAGCTAATTCCCTTGAAAACTAACATTTGGATATACACACGCAAATTTAGAAAGACTCACAAGGGAAAAACATGAATACAAAATGAAAACTTTAACAACGACAGAAAATCAAACTTAAAAATGAAATGGAACAAATTTTGCTTATAGCACATATGTAAATATCTAATATATATAGGTGGTCCGCGAAAGTCACCGTTAATTGTTATGCCTGAACGTTTTCTCTTATATTCTCTTAAACAATCTTACGTGTAATGTATTAACTGAAAAATGTACGCGTTTCTTTATATTTCAGGTCCCTGAGACATACCTTTGCACGGACTATATTTTGTTATGTCATTTCTTATGAAATATTAAACCTAATTTGCTGTAAGATACCGACTCGATCAAAACCTCTAGAATCACGCCAAAACTAGAAAACCTATGGAGGAAATGAACATATCAGGCTAAAATGCATATTTAGGACTGGGCCATATCCCACATATCGTGAAATGTATTCAACAAAATGTCACGTGATTACCTACACCGTTACAACGCGTAAAACCACCCTCATTGCTTTCGGTAGACGCCCACTAGCTTTATTTCACAGCTATTGCATCTTTAAAAGTATAATCCAGCTTTAAAAGAAGACTAATGCAGATACAAGTACAACTATTAGCTTTCCTTTATAAACGACTTTTTTTATATTTAATGAATTTTATCTAAGATTTGACTTGTGAAACTATGAGTTACCAAATGAATAAACATTGCATAGTATCGCATATAATTAGTATAGCTTATAAAAACCAACGAGTTACCATCAACATTACTGGTATAATATCAGTAATATATAATGATGCTTAAACATAGTATTTCTATAGCGTTGTTCAGGCCGAGACACAGTTAGTGTGATAACATTTAACATCATAATCTGAAAACCTGTCACTTCTTCTGAAAATACAAATGTGTTATGTACAATAATAGTGTGCAGTCATATTGTAAAAGTAGATATAAAAGCTGAACAGGACATGTAGCATTCAAATACCGCAGACAACCAAAAGCACGCATAGAAACAAACACACTTATAAGGATGAATAAATAAAAAGGTATATCACAAACATAAAAGTATTAACAAAATGACTACCGCTTTTGAACTATCAGTGGGCAAAACAAGAACGATAGGATTCAAAACAGGTATTTTAGTGCATACTTACCTTATTGTCATCCCAATTTAACGATACAGCATGAAGAAATCTCGCCATGCTATATCTTCTTCCAAACGAGTCAGCATTAATAAGCAATATAAGTATAACACAAAGACGAACATGAATATATAAATATAAAAGCAAACGTCTAGAAAGTCTAAAGCCAAGTGTAACGAAATGAGTGCATATATGCTTAGAGTTTTAAACTGTGTTTGTCGGGGCCTAATTTTCCCTAAATTTGAATAGGAATTTTGATAGATTTTTGCCAAGCGCATCACTTTTAATCGATGCGTATATCTAATAAATGATCTTTTACTAGTTTCATTCTATTGATAAAGAATAAGTTGTTTTGGCTTTTATTTCATCAAAATTAATCAAGTATTAAGCTGTGTATTTTGATTACATTTGTCAGTATTTGCCAGTGCGGGCCTAGCTAAATGTATAGATTGCATATAAAAGATAGAGTTTAAAACTACGTCACAACATGCTTTGCGAGCAGTCCGGATAACATGACATTTGTATGGATGGCGTGTTCAGTCAAGTATGTAGCAACCCTAAATGTAACTAACCTCCAAAGGTAGCAATAACGAAATCACGAACGCCATTTTTAACAAAATTTCGGCAAATGTAACAATATTCCGCTAAATGTTACAAAATCAGTTTTCGCTAAAAGTTACAAATATGTGCCATATGTAACACAAGTTTAGGTTCCGCTAAAAGTTACAATCACTTTCGCTAAATGTTACAACTAATTAAATGTCACCTGGTATGTTCTACTTTGTATGTCGTTTAAGAAAACTCGAATCATTTTTAACATAACCATCAAAGTTTCGGGAATACACAATAAAAACAAACTATTTTATAACAAAAATCGTGTCCGCTCATTGAGTGAACCATTGTTCTTCTGAAAGGCAGCCCAGCCTTTCTATGCTTTTAGTGCTTTGATTGATTTTGCGTAGTCTGAAAGGTTCCTTGCCAAGAAAGCATAGCACCAAGATTGATTGAACGTAATATCTGTTCTGTTTTGACGATTTTGTAGAGACAAAGACGTTTACAGACCAAATAAATATTATTATATCTCACTGTTAACACTCCATTATATTAAAAATCCCTATACCCCAAAGTGAAGCAATACCAGATGGCTCCTTGTTTTGACGTCAGAATAAGACATTTTGAAATGGCGCCGCTCCATGTGGTCGGTATAATAAAATAAATATCGATTGATTGATTGATTGATTGATTGATTGATTGATTGATTGATTGATTGATTGATTGATTGATTGATTGAAAAAAAGCGATGTCAATATTGCCAGTCCATGCCTTCAAACACCCAAAAATGAAACATAAGTTACTGACGCCAGTCGAGTTTTTCTGTTTTCATCATGTATTTGTCGTATTTCATGTTCAATATGGACGCAACTGTTTGCTATGTTGGTATGCTCGCTATAGAAAGTGTTAAACAAATACTTTAGTGTTTAGATCCCGCTTGTCTAAGTTGTCAGATACTTGATTTGAAAAGTGACGCCAAATATCTGTGAAACATACGTTACGCTACTTCGGTGGATACTGAAGATACTAGTCGTCTTAATCAACAGATATGCTTTTTATAAAATGAACTTTGTTAAAACATTTATACGTGTCCCGTTTCTGCAATTTCCATGGATCTAGATGAAAAAATGGGGGTCACTTTTTAACACGAAACATACGTTACCAAGCTTTGAGTGCAAATATGATATACACGGCATGGTTAATATTTGTAATGTGCTTCTTGACATAGTGTCTATACATGTATCTTTTTAATAAAACTATTTGTTTATTATTATAATAGACATACAATGTATGATGATAAAATATATCCCAGAAGTTGAAGATTCAGTTGCCAGTAACGTATGTTTCATAACGTTTTTGAAAAATGCATTACATAATACAAACTACAAATGTTCTATACATCAAAGGTATGTGATAACATTCAACGGTGCACATTAATACTGGTAAGCCAGAAATACGTGCCGTCTTCAGAGGATTACTATCTAATATACCCCAATACCCTTAACAATGACTGTGTGACCTTATATATACATATTTCATCACATGTTGATAACGCCTAATTGTTCTATATGTCCAGCTACTCATTGTACCTTTATATGCATATTAAAATAACAAAAGTGACCCATGCTACCCCATATAAAATATAATTTTATTTTGAAATGTAGAAACTTACGTTACCAAATAGTAACGTATGTTTCTTTTAAGTTCATTAGTCATTCATGAATCTGAAACACGTATTCCATGTATAAAATATATAAATTTCAATATGTATATGTTTATAATTCTATTTTGAGACATTTTATCCTAGCTTATATATTAAATAAAATGTAAACGTAAAGCTTCATTCGATACATGCTCAAATTACTGTGTTAAGTTAAGCTCAAAATGTCACATTGCGGCGTAATAATTCTGAATACCTATACCTTGCTATGTTTAGCATCGAATGCAATATATTTTTAACCAAATACTCGTATATGGTTAAACTTTGATTTTGATAATTATACAGCATAATTGTCTACACCCGTGCCCGTCGCCGGTTTAACCTCGAAAATGTTTTTTTTCTCTCATCAGAACCTTTATCGGGTCCTAATGAGTATGTGTGTGAAAAGTGAAGATCCGACGGAAACTGATCTGCACCTGGGTCAGCCGAAATACGCGCTCTGTACATCGTATCAATAAGGTCAACATCCATGCCAAGTTATTTAGTCGCACTATATTCATATAACCTTATAATAATAATAATAATAATAATAATAATAATAATAATAAATTCTTTATTTCATGAAGGTACAACTCATTAAGATTATACAAACAATTGCACAACACTTATCTTGCATGAGGCCTTCTAATAACAACAGCAGCTTATAAACAATAGCAAGTGAATACATGCACGTAACACTATACTATGTTTCAAGCTGGCATTCAAAACAAGTATTCACTATTAACACAACTTAATTTGAGCAGAACACCTGTTATCTTGAAGTAGAAATAGTTTATAATTGTATTTTAAAGCATAAATAGTAACAAAAGTCCGGATATTTTCTGGGATTGAATTCCAAGTCCGTATGGCAACATAGGTAAAAGATTGTTTTAAATATTCGGATTTAGGTCTAGGATGCTTAATGTCATGTTTAATGCATGATCTTAAATTATATCTGTTATTTTCAAAAAATGTTATTAATATACTTATGCATATTGGTAAGATTATGAATTGCTTTATAACCTAAAACATATACTTGAAATTTACATCTTGTTTCAAATGACATCCAATTTAACTCATTGAAAAGATTTACAGAAGGTGTATGTAAATGTTATATCAAAATCCAGCGTGCAATGCTTTTTTGTAAAGTAACAACCTTTGTAAAATTTAATTTAGTACAATTACTCCAGAGGATAGATCCATAATCAAATATTGGAACTAAATATCCATTATAGAATAGCTTTTTCATATCGAGTGTCAAATATTTCGATATTCGTCTTAAAAGAGTGAATTTACTCGATATATGATTACAGACTTTGCTTATCTGAACATCCCACTTTAGATGTTGATCTATTGTAATTCTGAGAAGTTTTTGAGAAGACACTGATTGTATCAGGCAATTATCTATCGAAAGCGTGAGTTTTCGAGAATGGTTTATTTTATATTTTTAACCTAATAGCATACATGTTGTTTTTGTAGGATTTATAACCATGTTGTTTATAGTGCACCATTTATTTATGTTATTTAAGTCTGTTTGTAATTTATTCTCAATGGATGACACATCCAACCCTGTTGAATGTAGCGTGGAGTCATCAGCATACATGTCAACTGAAGCTTCTTTGAAGGTTAAAGGTAGATCATTTACATAAATCAAGAACAAAAGTGGTCCTAGTATGAATCCCTGAGGGACACCTGATTTGATGATTCTCCCCTCAAATTGATACTGTCCAACTCTGACTACGTGTGTCCTGTTAGACAGATATGACTGAAACCAACGTATGGTTGAAGTCAAAAAATGATACAATTACAGTTTGTATAATAGTATCTCATGATCAACCTTATCAAAAGCCTTTCTCATGTCAAGGAAAACACTGCCAACAAAGTTTCCAGAATCAATTTTGTTTCAACCAGTTATCAACAAGGTTAATAAGTGCTGTTTGGCAAGAATGATTTTTACGAAATCTAGATTGAGCCGATTACTAAATATTAAATTGTTGAAAGAAAGAGTGCAGTTGCGAAGCAACATGCTTCTCAAAGATTTTGGAAAGTGT
>JAWPHD010021008.1:0-29638 GCA_037043455.1 Cyrtodaria siliqua | reverse complement strand
GCGAATTTAACATATTAAGTGAAAAATCTGTGTGAAAAGGGGGGTAGTCCAGGTAAAATACATGACATAGTTAGGGTTATTTTCATATAACATTTGTAATGATGTTGAACAAGTGTCAAGTTTCAAAGCTTTTCGACAATACATTTTTGAGAAATGAGGAAAAAACAAAAACTTTAACGAAAACTTCAAAACTCGTAGACGGACGGACGGATAGACGGACAGACACATGGAAATCGCCGAACTGCAAGCCTGGATTTGCTACGCAATCCAGCCAAAAATAAAAAATACAAATTCTGTACATTATGGTGGAGTCTAAACCCGACAAATTTGCTATTATTTCGGGCGTTTGTTTAAGCTAAAGGGTTTTCAGCTATGTGAGTGAGTAATTTTAACAAAATGTAAATACATTATAATTATATAATTGGAACTGGCAATTTTAGTGGTAAATAAAAAATTCCTATCTATCTGTCTACATCCTGCATTAGCCTGCCGTGTTGCTGGGACAGCAAAAAAAAAAAGAAATCTCAAATATAACTTCAGTAGTTTCAGAATGTCTTAATTTCGGTTTGCCCAACTCATTAAAACCATTTTTGGATAAAAGGTCGAAGCGCCCCAAAATATGCAACATAGGGTAAAAATACCTTTTGAACTTCCCCTACCCAAACACGCCAGTCAGATTATTGGGATCTCGGGAAGGAGGCTGTTCCTACCCCTGTCAGTGTGAGTAACATCTTGGGCCTAACCATCGTTTAGTCACTCTAGACCTGGTGTTGTTCTAAATACTAGTAGTTATATTTTTTCATAATGGACCATAATGTTACTGTGCGGTAAAAAAAGATGCGATGACAGAGTGGTTAGCTTACTTGCCTCTGGATATAGAAGTCTGGGGTTCGACTCCCGGAGGTTCACGTCTCGAGAATTGATAACGCACTCCCTTAGATCTAGAACTATTCGTGTACGATAGTTAAAGTTACTGTGAAAGTATGTCATTCTTCCCTACTGATGTAAAGCCGTTGGTCTCCTGTGCAGGGAGAGACATACCATATTCAGGTTAAAAATCTCGCTGAACTTCTGTGGTTATCATAAAAAAGCCTGCAGGTAAACTCATCCACAGAAACGAAACTGTGATAATCATAAGTATGTGTATAATACGTCAATAGTATTGAAAGAAAGAAAGAAAGAAAAAAGAAACAAAGAAAGATGGATCGGTAATAAGCACCTTGCTCACTAATTGTTTACTAACAGACCATACGTCATAATGTGACGACATACGATGATGACGTAAATCAATGACGTCTTGTCATTGTATTATAATTTCCGTAACATTTCCGGAAATTGCCAGATTGTTCGGGTTTGACACGAATGAACACGGAATAACCTCGTCGATTTCCGTCAATGGCTTACAATAGTAGACGACCGAATACGGAAATCTGCGAAGAATTCCGATTGCATTTATGGCTTTACGGGAAAATAAACAAATGAAAGATAGTTTTTAACCAAATCATTTGTTTATCCTAATCGGTTAGCAAGACATATACATTTCTGCGACACGAAATATACTTTTATTAAATTGTGAAATGTGTTGACGAATTTTCGCCAATGAACAACGCGCAAGGTAACACTTTGGGCTATGCTTCCGGTTAATGGCCGTTTTGGCGACATTGGTAAAAATGCAATTTCATTGTCATTTTTGGAAGGGTTCGAGAAAGGTTTTTAATGTTTTTTTCACCTCATTCTGCTTGGAAACCACCATTCTTAATGATTTCTACGAAATATGCTACTTTACGGTTGAAGTCGCCCATAAACTGCCGTAAATGACCCAAGACTTTTCAAAAGGATGGATGGGTATGTTTACTTTTCGTCTGCATGATACCATAGGAGCTCGCTTGCGCTCGCGTCGCTTTGCGACGCGAGCTGTGCTCGCTATTATATGTAATAGGGCAAAACACACAAAACAAAGTTATGTTTCCGTTGGTCTCATTTGTTTGATGATTTGTTTTTTTGTTGTTGTTTTTTACATACCGACGTTTATAGAAGCATCCGGTGACATCACATTGGGTTTGAACAAAAACTGTGTAGACAATTTCAGACCGTGTGTAAATGTTTCTTGTATGATGTCACGTACTGCACCAACACCTATGTTTTGCCGTTCAAACAATGCATAGTACCTAGATTTAAACTTGAAATGGATAACAAATGATCATTCTTCAGTTTAGGTAAGTTGTACTTCATATAATTTAGTGTATCAGTTTAATTTGACTCTGCACAAAGTCCAAACATAAAAAAGTCAAACGTGTATGCACATTGGAGGGAGGGCGGCGCATATCAAAAATCGAAAGTCACAGAATAATTTGAGATTTGCTATTTTCAAATTGAACTTTTCTGCAGTAAGATGAATTGAAAATTGATGTCAGATTTCAAAACATGCGTATTATAAAGCGTAAACTGATACATTTTAAAACATCAGACCTAAAATTTCCTTTAGCCAATGAGAATGTCTTAAGCCAAACTTTACCGAAGATGTTTTGAAGAAAAAAAAGTGAACTTGAAGGCGAAAAAAAAATCCTGATAATTTTGAGTTTGCGTACATTTCATTAACTAGTTTTGGATATATAAAATAAAAAAAGAGAACGAAGAACAATTTTCGCTATTTAATTTGCTATGTAGATATTTCCAACACAATATTTAAATCATTCTGTATTTTATATGATAAATATGAAAAAGATAGAACTTAAAAAACATGTAATTATTTTAAATGTAAAACATGAAAAAAACTGGTTAAAATAGACGGAACGATTTTTCGGAAAAGGTCGAAATACATTCAGAGCACCAGCAAAGCATCTTGCACACAGTTTAAAACTCCCGATTTGTTTGTGTTTCCAAACATGTACAACTGTTATGGCAAATTAGAACAAGTACCAGGTTGTAAACCTGGAGCTATTTAATATGGCAAAAATAGTAAACATGTTTAAATACTGTGTTTACACTTACACCCCAATGTCAGATCAAACGTCACAGACATGTACAGTTACGTAACCATTTTTTTACATCTTAATAATTATGATGGCATAATAGCCATTAGTATGGATTAAAGTGCTAGTTTGGCTTTGCGTATATTAGCCGTGGAATGATAAAATCTGACATATATAAAAAAAAAAAAAAGCCTACCTACCCTATCAAGCCTAACCTCAAACACACATACATGTATAATTATTTTGTTTGCCTAATTGGACTATCGACTTTCATAGCTGCTGTCAGAGTTGTAGATCTTCTGGTTTGCAGAGTCATCCACAGGAATGTTTTTCAAGCAGTGGCATAAACAGCTTGTTTTGGTGTGGTGGTGAGGGTTTGTGAGTGGGGATGCCCACTCTCAGAAATGTTCTTTTCATTTTAAAATGCTCCGTTTTTTAATGATTTATAATTTAATTAGAAAGCACTGGACGGCTTATGTTGTTTTCATTAGGTGACATGGAAGACTCATATCAGTAAATAATGGTCAATGCAGATAAGATCTTGAACTTATTTCTTAGTGTTTTGGATAAATAAAAATTATAAACATAACATTTTTATCAGAAAAACTGCTACACAGAAACCTTTTTTGTCATTTTATGCTCCCCAAAATTTTCGGGTTAGCATAATTCGACACTTTGTCCATCCTTGCATTCTTTCCATCAGTCGCACTTTTGTCCAGAGCATATCTTCAAAACTACAGGTGGGACTACAATGAAACTTCACACAATGATAGAGGAAGTGCAGAATGCAAGAACCGTAACTCTGTCATCATTCAAATTACAGTTATTGCCCTTCATAATTTAACTCAGAAACTACTAATGGGACTGCAATGAAACTTCACACAATGATAAACGGCAATGAGAGAAAGTGCAGAGATGTACAACCAATCTTCGTTCAAATTAGAGTTATTGCCCTTTGTAATTTTATACTTGTAATTCTTGTCCGAAGCATAAGTCAGAAACTACTACTGGAACTGCAAATTGAAAACTGCTGGGTGATACAAGGCCATATGATAAGCTGAGGATACATTTCAGGTAGCATCCATTGGGTTTACTGATTTTCTCGTTGTAAATATTTAATATAATTCTTTGTTCTTCATGTCTGCTTTAGGTCTGATAGTAGGAGCGGTGATACGATACACAAGCGTGCCAAGTAACGAGACACCTGCACACGCCACACTTTACGACTACAGCAGGAACCAACCCCCAGATTCTGTGTTCATTAACTTTACAGAGACAACCAGTCATAACATCACTCAGCTCAGGATCATAAAGTACGCTCTCGATAAAATTGTTACCGAGGGAGTGGAGGAGGCTGCTCTTGAGAAATCGGTGAGTGTATTTGTTTTTTGAATGGGGTTTTACTTCATTTTTAGCACATGTATAATGTTAAATTTTGTTCTTGTGGTAGGTCATATTATCCTGGGTAGACAGTACTGTATACCTCCCGCCATTCGTAAGAATCTACACTGCTTTCTCACTTGACATGTCCAACTCCCAATTAGCCATCAGGTCAAAATAAGGGTTGGTTTTTCTTTTTTTCTAAGCACATTTTTGTTTGGAAGTTAACTAATGATTTGTTTAAGCATTAACTTCACATCGTGAGAGATAAGTTTGTTAAAATCTTTATTATTCCCAAAACCAAGTTTAGGGCAGGTGTATGCTGGTTCAGTCAGTCTGTCTATCGGTCTGTAGACATGACATATCTCTTAAGACTTGTAACCACACTCATGAAACTTTACAGGTAAATAGTCCATGATGAGAGTATAACCCCTCTATGTTTTGGGTGAGGGTCAGTAGTTTCAAGGTCAAGATAACCATGACCTGAAAATCCTTGTTGTGAAAAGAAATAAATCTACAACACTGAACAGCTACTGGAATTAGTTTCTAATGGAATGAGGTTCAATATAACAAGCAAATAAAACATATATTTAAATATTATTAGTTAAAAATATTTTAATACAGGTTTAAATAGATCTAGTAAATATGCAATTTGCCATTCTGTTTTCAGGTTACGTTTGATCCAGAGTTATTCTTCAATGTGTTTTTACCTGTGATTATTTTTGAGGCCGGATATAGCATGAAACGGGTAAGTATTACTAACTAACTATGTTGAAACTGAAATATTTGGTTACTATTGTAAGTTGCAAGCTAAGTCTAGTGGTAGAGCGTTGGACCCATGATGGAAAAGTCGTGGGTTCGATCCCCACCATGACCATATGTGTTGTGTCATTGACCAAGACACTTTAACTGCATTTGCTTAGTACTGGTTCTACCCAGGAACTTGAAGGCATCGAGATTGAATGAGTAATTAAAATAAGTTAGAGAGCTTTCGTTACAATCAATGTAAAATGAGTATGTTTAAACTAAACTAAAAAAACAAATTCAAACAATTTATACTTGATTTAGCTGATCAGAGATGCATCTGATAACATTGCCTTGTTGCACTGACAGAATTGAGCTCTGATTTATTGATAAGTGACCAGGTTGGTGCTCAAGTTTTTGAAAGTAATGCACGTAGCTTAAATTTCCAAATTAAGTGATTATAATCCAATGAAAGATTATAAAATACACATTTTCAACATGAATGTGTTCATAAACACACTACTTTTTAAGATTGTTTCTGAAGATTTAGTAGCCTTTGGCTACCCCTAGTCCTTCCAAACAAGTCTTTGAATGGTAAAAATCTTGTGATTTGCTTTGAAATGTGACAGATTGGGATCTTACTAACACAATTATAAAGGTTTTTATATAAAATTAAATACATTTTCCTAAAATCTGAAAAAAAGTAAGCAAGTGTTCAAATTGGCGGTTATCAAAGCCGAGGAAACCAGAAGATTGTCTCATGATCTCTTAGGCCCTCTTGGTTTTAATACGTATAATATTAATATTATGTAAATATGAACAGTTTACAATTAAAGCAACACACGGCAATCTTGAAGTATTATTCAAACATTTATTCGATTTATTAATCCAGTATCATTTTGTCATTAAACCTGCTTGCATATTATATTTAAGTAACAGGTTATAGACTTTGGAGTTTTCAAGTTTGCTTAAAGTTGTTCTACATAGGTTTCATTACGTGGTCCGAGTATTAACTTTCATACCCCATCCAACCCCTTCTCCAAGAAGCAAAAACGGGGTTGGCTGGGGTATGAAATAAAACTTTAATTTCTGCTTAAAAAGTTTGCCTATTGTAAAATTAACACATTGAATAGGTAATTTTAATCAGGCTATCACATTTTTTTCAATAATTTTTTTTTAAACATATTTTATTGCCAAAATATCCTTTATAAAATCCTGCTAATATACGCTTTCCCATCGCTTAATGGAATTAAGACGGGAACACGTAATGTAACTATATTATTGGTTCAGTATAATCAGCAACTAGAAATTGTTATTGTCCATGGGACAAAAAACCTATGACTCGCCCAAACAGACATAATTGACGACTCTAGGTCCAACCGTTCTCTATTGATCAGAGATTGTTTTGATAGTCAAGGTCACCACGACCTTGACCTTTAACCTAGTGACCCCAAAATCAATAGGGGTCATCTACTGGTCATGACCAGCCATCCTTCCAAGTTTGAGGACCCTAGGTCCAACCACTTTTAGTCAAGGTCACCACGACCTTGACCTAGTGACCCCAAAATCAATAGGGGTCATCTACTGGTCATGACCAACCATCCTTCCAAGTTTGAGGACCATAGGTCCAACCATTCTCTAGTTATTGATCGGACATCAATTTTGATAGTCAAGGTCACTGCAACCTTGATCTTTGACCTAGTGACTCCAAAATCAATAGGGGTCATCTACTGGTCATGACCAACCAACCTTCCAAGTTTGAGAACCCTAGGTCCAACCATTCTCTAGTTATTGATCGAACATCGTTTTGATAGTCAAGGTCACCACGACCTTGACCTTTGACCTAGTGAACCCAAAATCAGTAGGGGTCATCTACTTGTCATGACCAACCATCCTTCCAAGTTTGAGGACCCTAGGTCCAACCATTCTCTAGTTTTTGATCGGACTTCGTTTGTGACACAGACAGACAGATCTACAGACAGACAGAAAGCACAACATCTACATTGCTCCCTTACCATGGCCCCCTTACCATGGCCCCCTTACCATGGCTCCCTTACCATGGCCCCATTACCACACTTTGTGTGGGGGAGCCATAATTAGTAATATGCAAAAATAATTTGTTTTGAACTACTGGCATTCAAAAAGTTATTTTATGCTGATTGTAAATGTGCAAGTTGTGAAGAAAACTAATGGGATGCATCAAGTTTGAAATATATCAAGATTGATGAGCACCCCATAATTTGGCATGCAAACAAATATATTCATGTACGTAAATGTTCCTTATTAACATCATATCCGCCTATTCTCCATTTTGTAGCGACATTTCTTTCGAAATTTTGGGGCAATAGTGATGTATGCCTTTGTTGGGACAACTATATCCTGCATGGTTGTAGGGTGAGTACGGTACTTTAAACATTGCATTAAACTGGTGCCGGTGAACCTGACATTATAACAGCACCTGACATTATCAATAAAAAATGACGTGACAAAATTCATGAAATATTTTTTAATCAAATTAAAGTAAATGAAATCGCAGTTAGTTAATAAGGTTTATATATAAATATTTCTGCGAAATAATGGCTACATATTTGTATATCAATGCCAACTATTTTATTGTGTATATAAATGCCTGTATATCAATGCCTACTACATACTTTTACCTTACCGATATATGCCTTTGTATTATTTCAGGGGGCTGATGTATGGCTTCACCAGGTTTATGCCGATGCAGTTTACTGTCAACGATTGTTTCTTTTTTGGAGCCGTAATCTCAGCCACTGATCCAGGTAGGAACCATGCAGGTGTTGTAGGAACCATGCAGGTGTTGTAGGAACCATGCAGGTGTTGTAGGAACCATGCAGGTGTTGTAGGAACCATGCAGGTGTTGTAGGAACCATGCAGGTGTTGTAGGAACCATGCAGGTGTTGGGGAACCATGCAGGTGTTGGGGAACCATGCAGGTGTTGTAGGAACCATGCAGGTGTTGGGGAACCATGCAGGTGTTGTAGGAACCATGCAGGTGTTGTAGGAACCATGCAGGTGTTGTAGGAACCATGCAGGTGTTGTAGGAACCATGCAGGTGTTGGATCCAGGTAGGAACCATGCAGGTGTTGTAGGAACCATGCAGCCATGCAGGTGTTGTAGGAACCATGCAGGTGTTGTAGGAACCATGCAGGTGTTGTAGGAACCTTGCAGGTGTTGTAGGAACCATGCAGGTGTTGTAGGAACCATGCAGGTGTTGGGGAACCATGCAGGTGTTGTAGGAACCATGCAGGTGTTGTAGGAACCATGCAGGTGTTGTAGGAACCATGAAGGTGTTGGGGAACCATGCAGGTGTTGTAGGAACCATGCAGGTGTTGTAGGAACCATGCAGGTGTTGTAGGAACCATGAAGGTGTTGTAGGAACCATGCAGGTGTTGTAGGAACCATGCAGGTGTTGTAGGAACCATGCAGGTGTTGCATGGTGTTAGTACTTGTACTGTATTTACTGTGAGTGTAGACAGCCAGGCTTCCTACTCAGTGGCACCAGAAAAGCATTAATAACTTACCAATGCGGTTCGGGTGTTTCTTCAAATCATCACCCCAAAAGTTACAAGAAAGTTACTTTATAGTATATGATTCTATTGCAATGACAGTCCACACATTTATATTCTATTTCAGTGACAGTCCACACATTCGTATTCTATTTCAGTGACAGTCTACACATTTATATTCTATTTCAGTGATAGTCCGCACATTTGTGTTCTATTTCAATATCAGTCTGCACATTTATATTCCATTTCAATGACAGTCCACACATTTATATTCTATTTCAGTGACAGTCCACACACATATTCTATTTTAGTGACAGCCCACACCTTTATGTTATATTTCAGTGACAGTCCACATATTTAAAATCTATTTCAGTGACAGTCCACACACTTATATTTACTATTTCAGTGATCGTCCATGCATTTATATTCTATTTCAGTGACAGTCCTGGCCATTTTCAATGATCTGAATGTAGATATGACTTTATATGCACTGGTGTTTGGGGAAAGTGTTCTGAATGATGCTGTAGCCATTGTACTGTCAGGGTAGGTCTTTAGTAAAACTATTTTTGAAAGAAAGTAACATCTCGGCAGTTAGGTTGCATAAACTTTGCAGAATCATGTGACAATATGGATATAGTCTAGCCAAAGTACTTATTGGTGTATTTCATGCATGAGTAGACAATTTTTTTTACGGAGAAAACATTAATTGTATTCTTTTAGTATTCTTTCCATCAAACAAGTCACTTTAGGCCAAAAAAAAATACCTGTGTTTCCGGTGGCCCGACCGACCCTATTTTTAAGGGGCTAAAACGTTTTATGAAAAAAAAACAAAAAAAAAAACATTAATTTTTTTTTTTAATTTGTTCTGAACAATGATTTATCACAAAGAAAATGCCTACCTACCGACCCTAATTTTTTAGAGCATGCAATAGGAAACACACCTATTTTATTCTGGCCTTAATAACATTTTTGTAAAAAATGAGTTGGCATGATAAAATCTCCCTACTATCATTGTACATGTATCGGGATGTCTTGTTTTTCTGTATGCCACAAAACAAGAGACAAATATAGCGGTATAAGTTGAGTGTGGTCTATGGGGATTAATGAATTAAACTAGGACATCATGTACGATTCTCTACACTGAAAACAGGTGTTAGTCAAAAATGTGCAGTTTGTTTTCAAAGAGCAACTTTGAAAAAGCAACAATAATGATCATTTTTATGAAATGGAGAAACGAATATATTGATTCCTACACATTTGGTAAACTAGCTTCATGGGTGAAAAGCTACTGCTGAATTATTGCTTAACTTGAACAGATATTTATCACATAACGTCCCTTTTTATCAGTGTCTAACACCCATTTGATATTCTATTGTATGACACACGTGTAATACATCCTGGAACGATTTGATTGGTTGAGTTAAACCTATAACACTACGCAAGTATATTAATTGAAACTATTTTATTTATTACAAATTCACCCAGATCTGAGTCATGAACTTACTATTTGTGACAGCTTATAAAAATAATGCACGTTATACAAAACATTGTTGTTGGTTTGTTAAAAAGTTGGCGTAAACTGCTATTTTGTAAAAAGGTAAAACACGAACTCTTTTATACGCATCATCATATTTTATGACGTTTTGGCGCTAAAGTGTGTCTGACGTCGTGACGGTTCTATGTCCATCTGAATTAATTTAACTAATTTGATTGCAATGTTATGTGATAAAAAGGATCTTAAACTCGTTTTAGAATTATTTTATTTTTAGAATTTTGTGATCTTGGTTTCAAGAAACTCATTACTCAGTGAGTCTTAATCTCTTTCTCACACCAATTAAAAGGCTCATTCAGCTCTGAGAACACACTGAGTTGCATCATAATAGCATGAAGTGATGTCATAATAGCATGATGTGATGTCATAATACCAGGGTGTGATGTCATAATACCAGAAAGTGATGGCATGATAGAAGCAACCAAATGAAAATATGAATGAAGCATTCTGATTGGTTCAGTGATAAAAATTGGACCAATGAAACCAGTTAATTTAAAGCGCATTACATTCGCAGAACACACTGAGGTTTTACTGGACATTGAGTAATGAGATTCTTGAAACTCAGAAACACAAAATTCTAATAATAAAATAATTCTAAAATGATTTAATAGACCGTTTAAAGTAGGTCAGAATAGAACTAACAATGATGACTATTGGTTTAAAAAAACAATAAGAATATTCTCCTATTTGTGTAAATGTTTAAATGATTTTTGTTCTATGTAGGGTTGTAACAGATCTTGGAGAAAGGCAGGTGTAACCTATAGAAAACCTTGCATGTTGCCTATTAATTGTATGATTATTGCTACAGATTATTTACAGCATAAATCCGAATATGATCGAATCTTCTTAAATAAATGTACAGTTTACCTGCTACAATTTCAGGCCTGTTAGAATTAGACTGAACCTGAAACAGATATATGTGCATATTATTTCAATAGTATTACATGTATTATATATAGTATTATATAGCAGATCGGCTTTGTTTAGGGATTTGCATATTACTTGCTCAAGACTTTATAAAGGAATACCCAAAATCTATCTATTTATACATCCCCTTATACTGCTTCACACCTTCACGGGTCAGTTTGAGCAGGTCAAACGTCCTTTTCTGTTACTGGACAAGATAAAATGTTTAAAAATAAGAAGACGTGAGGAAACCGTGCCAAATGTGTGTTTAAAGTCATAGTGTGAATAAAATAAAATCAGGATAAAAACAAAACTTCAGCGCTGGTTGATGCTTCTGACAGAAGGCTTGAACTTGTACAAGTACTGTATCTGACAACAAAAAGTGTTAATTTTTAGCTGGACTGCTCAAAGATCAGCAGAAACAAAGATCAGCAGAGCCTATGCCGTGGTGCGGCTTCCATCGTCCGTCTGTCTGTCCGTCTGTCCGTCTGTAAACATTTTTTGGTGGATTTTAAATAAATTTGTAGCAACAACTTCTTGAAAACTGTAAGTGATATTGATATCAGATTATTTCTAAAATGACCAGCATGACATGTTATTGGTCCTTGTCAAAAATCTTCTTGATTCAACATTTTGTAAAAACTTGTAGCGACTTCTCCTCTGAAACTACTTGACGGATTTTCATGAAACTTCACAGGAATGTTGCTCATGATGTCTAGTTGATCCTAGTAAAATTTCAGGTCCGACGGAAATTCAAGATAGCCGCCATGGCTAAAAATAGATTTTTAAAAAACAAATTGGTAGCAACTACATGTACTAGTTGATCGTAGCAAAATTTCAGTCGGCCAGAAATACAAAATGGCCGTCACAGATAAAAACAAATTTGTAGCGACTACTTTTTGAAAACTAAGTGATATTGATATGGGACTTTTTCTAAAATGATCAGCATGTTGGTCCTTGTTGAAAATCATTTTGATTCGATGTTAAACATGGCTGCCAGCGGTCATCTTTGTTTATAACAGTCATATAGTAAAAAACTTGTAGCGACTGCTCCTCTGAAACTACTTTACGGATTTTCATAAAACCTCACAGGAATGCTAATCTAGCTATCAAAATCTATTAGTAGCGCTTCAAGGTCATTGACCTTTTTTTTACGGATGCTAGGTATACAGTACTGGTTCTCCCCAGGAAAAAAATTATGGCCTGCCTCCATAAAGCCTTAATGTGCTGAAAATGTCGCAAATCGCAATTCAAGCATGGCCAAAGGACAAAACATCATTTTGAATAGTTTAATTCAGTTTATAGGGATTTGTCTAGATGTTATTGAATTGGGGTATCTCAAAATATGCATGTAATTGCTTGTTTAATTTTGTAGCTGTTAATTAGGTATATATGTTAAGCAAACATCTTTATGACTTTTGATATGTAAATTATAAGGGCTTTCTTTAAAGGTGAATGGCCACCCTTGTTGTAGTATTATTAATTAACAAATTTAACTCTTAAACATCATATGAACATTTCTTGATAGTCCCGGAGAGAAACATATATTTAAACCGCTGTGACTGCACGGGAAAATGAGGTAAATCAGAATTGTATAGCTGCTCAACTATTGCCAGATAAATGATAAATACATTTACCTGTGGATTAATTTTCCTGTTCAAAGTTTTCTAGTCATCAAATAAAATCTTATTCTGGCTTGTCACAGATATTGCAATGTGTGAATTGTAAATATCTAGTGTTGTGTATTGATTTTGATTTAAATAAACATGTTCATGAAAAAAAACATGGCCGGAGAACTTTAATAGCCGGTCAGCTAACCACAGTAGGAGGGTAAATCAACCGACCAGCTGTTAAAGCATTTCCCTATACAACAACATAAGGAACAAATAGAAATCTTCCGTCTAATTTTTAAATCTTTCCCCGCAACTCAAAAACAAAGGGAAAGCCTTGCTTATCGTTATGTTACATGTGTATTACCATACCCTCTACAAGAGATACCCTACCATGGCATACCTTCTGTAAGTGCTACCCTGCCCTCCCCTACCCTCTTTAAGTGCTAAGAGCTCATTTTCTTCTGAATTTGTCAGGTTTATTTTGCAGAAAATGATGATTATTGCACCCTACTTACAGCATGAATCAAATTCAGCTTATTAAAACCTCTTATTAGTAAATAGATATGCATTATTTAGACAATTATATACACCGTTTGTAAGATCACTATATCAATAAGTTTCTTACAAATACCTAGCTACCCTTCAGATAAAGGATGTAAACATCCAACCAGTCTGGCAGATTGCCTATACTTTGTGGTTGTATGCATTACTGCCATTTTGATTTGAAATATGGCTTACACATTACTCTTTGACTTTCAATTTGGCAGAGTTATGCCCCTTTCATAAAACTTTAACCTGCCACCTACTTACCAAGCTCGGCTGAAATAAGTGGCAGGTAGCACAAGTGTTCCGTGGAACACCATTCTAGTTTACTTACAAAGTTTTTATTTAACACTGAAATGGCAGACAAATATGCTATACATGACTTCATATACTAGTGATTTAAGTTAATGACAAAAATAGCAACCGCAAAATATAAAAGCGATAGAAAATGATATCAAGATCTATAAACACATTTAGATAAAGTATGAAAAAGAAAACACATTCAAGAGTATATATTATAATAAAATAATAATTGAAAAGTGTGTAAGAGCAATCAGGGGGTGACACTGGATAAGAGTGAATTATTCGCATTTGGAGCATCTAACTTGTTCATTTATACATGTTGATGTACATGGTCGGACCGGCCAGGGTTCAAACTAGGCCCGGTTTTAGGGAGAAGTGGCAGAAAATAGGGAGAAGAGAGGGAGACAAGATATTTTAAGCACGCAATTGGTTATTGTTAATATTAATTTATGTATACATCCCATTGGTTTTATCTTTTTAATTATTTAATTTATAGCTAAATGCTGTTTCACAATAAAAGTGTTTATAGTTTTATTCACAGGGACTCTTTACCCATAAATACTGTATAAGAAAGAAGGATTGATATATCTTTATTCATTCATCTTTCTATCAATTTGTATGGAGGGTGTGAATAGGATTCTCAAACTTTACATCTTCCTAAGATGCTTATTCCCCATATGGCCTATGTGAACAAACTTGTTTTGTTTCCCCCTTTTTTATCAGCTCGACTCAAAGATCACCAAGCTTATGCTGTTGTGCGTCGTCCGTCTGTCCGCCCGTCTGTAAACTTTTTTTGTGGCGACTACTACTCTGAAACTACTTGACGGATTTTCATGAAACTTCACAGGAATGTTGCTCTTGATGTCTGGTTGATTCTAGCAAAATTTCAGGTTGGTAGGAAATTCAAGATGGCCACCACAGCTAAAAATAGATTTTAAAAATGTGACTTTGTGGCAAGTAGTTATCTCAAAAACCAAAAGTCATATTGATTTGAAACCTTTACCAAAATGACAGGCACGACTTTTTGCAGGCTGATCAGGGTTTACACTGTCTGGGTGCTCATCAGTCATTTGTCCAAAACACCCCTTTGTACTATAAATGGTCTGGTCCAAATTCAAAAAAAGGACAGTCCATTATACATTCATAGTGGGGTAAGGATTAATTAAGTCTCATATGTATTTTTGGCTCTCAGAAAAAGACTGAAAACAAATTGTAGGATTTAAGGATTTTATTTTGATTCTGATTTTCCAAATATAACCACTGAGACAAGAGCAAATCTACTTGTACTGGTGAGATAGTAACCTAATTCTCAGGAGAAATTGCATAACATGACCTGTGACCTGGTCACACACATGCTATATTTATGAATAGGGATCATTCCATTTGTGTAATAAAATGGTGATTTGGAGAAATTACTGTTGAGCAGAAAAAAAGATATACTAAGATGGATGTTGTAAGGGATTTAATTGAAATAGCCTTATAATTAAAATTTGTGGTAGCATTATGACATTTTCAAGCTGGAAAAAGATATACCAGTATTCTTTAGACTAGGATAAAATTTAATGAGATTATAATGTTGCATAGGTAATGTTGCATAATAAATCATAATATTTAGGAATATAGGAATGTTGCTCTTGATATCTAGTTGGTCCTAAGTAAAAACCAGGTTGGCCTAAAATTCAAGATGGCCACCATGGCTAAAAATAGATTTTAATTACAATCTTGTGGCGACTGCTTCTCTAAAACCATAATTGGTAACGGTTTGGTACCTTTACCAAAACGACTTTCATAAAACTTTACAGGAATGTTGGTCTTGATGTCCAATTAGTCCCAAGTAAAAATCAGGTTGGCCGGAAATTCAATATGGCTGCCACAGCTTAAATACAAGTTTGTGGCAACTATTTCTCAAAAACCATAAGTGGTATTGATTTGGAACCTTTACTAAAATGACTGACATGACATGTAGTTGGTCCTAAACAAAATTCATTTTGATTCTATGTCAAACATTGCCGCCAGCCAGCATAGAGTGATATAGGAAAAACTTATGGCGACTGCTTCTCTGAAAGTGTTGGTCTTATTTCCATAAAACTTCACAGGTTCCCATGGATGATGTGGCTATCAAAATCTATCAGCAGAGCTTCAGGATCATTGACCTCTTGTTTAGATAAACGCAACGATGTACAGTTTTGCTGATGTTAAACTAATTCAGTTGTATATAATAAAAAATTATTTTTTTTCCTCCGTCCGAAATTATGTACCTATCCGAACTACTATGACCGTCCCCATGTGTGGTTTATCCTATGTTATGTAAAATATTGGGGGCTCAAAAATACATCCGTGTACAGGGTATCAATCTGTAATTCCAAATTACAGTGTACCTATTTGTTTTGCAGTTCTGTTGAGACCTACGCCAAGAGCTCATCTACAGGATTTAGTGCAGAAGCATTTTTCAAAGCATTGGGGAATTTTGCGGGAATATTTGGCGGAGCTTTCCTCATTGGTTCTGCATTTGGAATGGTCACAGCACTGCTGACAAAATACACCAAAATAAGAGATTTTCCTCTATTAGAGACAGCGCTGTTTTTCCTTATGTCGTATGCATCATTCCTGACTGCTGAGGCAACTGGACTTACAGGTAGGTGGTTTATTGTAGCTCATCATTGCCCCCACCACTGAATGGTGAGGGGGCATATAGCGTTAGCCATGTCCGTCCGTTCCTTCCGTCCTGAAAAGTTTGTGCATCTTTCTTCTCACTTTTCAACCGATTGCTTAGAAACTTTACAGGATGGTTACCTATGATGTCATCATGTGCATATTTTTTCAGCTTCAAAATCAAACCAGTATTAACAGAGTTATGGCCCCTTTTTCATCAAATTTTACGTTTTACGCTGTTTTCAGTCCTTGTCCAATGGACACTTTTCTAGCTTTGACAAAAAATTGATAAGATATTTTCATCATTTGATCGTTATCTGCGTCATTCGCATCATCCACGTCATCCACGTCGAAAACTGATTGCATAATTGATTAAAAGTTCACATTTCTTGCACATCAATAGACAATATCATACAGACAGTTTCTGTAACCATGCTTTCAACAAAATTAGGGCTCCTTTCATACTCGAGACAAGTATCTGCACCGACAGATGGTGCCTCTTGTTTATGTTAGCGGTACAGTACATAGGCGTAGCCAGGTTTTCCAAATGTATACGCACACCGAAAAAATACGTTTGGGTGAGGGTGTGGAAAAAAATTAAAATAAGGAAGGAAATTGTGCATTCTGGAGTATTCTGAAGCACCTTTCTGGCATTTTATTATGCTCGGCATTTTTTGTATTACGCACGTGCGTATTGTGTGTATAGGGCGCTACGCCCTTGCAGTATATTCAACATGTAGAAAAATCTCAAGTCAAGAAGAAGCTGCAATTTCCCTTCATTTGAACCATGAGATATCTCTCCCAATAAAGTTTTCTTCCTGAAACACAACTTTCTGGACAAATATGATAAGTCTTGAAGTATTTAGCACAGAAAATTGAATATCTTGATATATTAAAACAATGTCAATTTTGACTCCGCTAATGATAATGTTGTCTGGCATCTTTTTTGGAGATCCGATGACTTGTTGGTCCATACTAAAAAAAAAAAAAAATCTTGCAAAATCATGAAATTGTGTTTCATTTCAGGTATTGTTGCGGTTTTGTTTTGTGGTATATGTCAAGCCCATTATACATATAATAATTTATCGGAAGAATCTAAACAAAGGACTAAACAGGTAAAGTTTTATTATGGAATGTCATAATGTGAAATTTCACAAAAAAATCGTTAAAACCAGATTTAACCCATGTATTGACACTATAATTGTGAATCAAGTATTCATATGTTTTAGTTAGAATGGTGTCAGATAAATTTCCTCGTAATTCAGAATGCCAGCAGAGACAATCTCAGAATGATTTTTTCAAGACTGGTTCCAGGATGGTTTAGCTGTTTATATAGTTGATAAAAAGTGCAATTATGACAAGAATTTAATTCAGATAATTAAATATTATCAATGCGACAAAAGTTAGTATTTTATATCAGAATTTTATGTTAAATGCTTTTTAACCAATCTGAAAACTAGTCTGTGCATAACCATTTTTAGGATCACAGTTATAACTAGTTTAAACATATTTTTAAATTGATGGGAAAGAAGTTCTTGCAAGTAACATTAATCACTCGCAATGGTTTCCTGGGTAGAACCAGTACTAAGCAATGTGGAATAAGTATCTTCCTCAAAGATATATAACATGGCCACTGCGAGGATCGAACCATGACCTCTTGATCTAAATTTGGATATAATACATATAAGGAGTGCTTGCTTGGTGAAATGCGAACAATTTTTTTTTTGTCAAGGTGCAGATGAAGGGTAGTTTACTAAAAAGCCTAGAGCCTCGGTCCACAGTTCAGATTTTTAGCTAACTTACCAAACACTACTACTGTGGTCTCTATAGCACCTCCGTGGCCGAGATAGTCAAGATGCTGCGTCTAAACATTTCTCGCCTCTCACTACTGGGTGTTTAAATCCCACTGAGAGCTTGACTTGTCAAGTGAGAAAGTGTCGATTCTTACAGATGGCGGGAGGTATACAGTACTGGCTGTAGCCAGGAACAATGGGGTGGTCTGCCTTGGCCACAAACAAATTGACCATCGTATAAGGCCCAACATGTGCTAAACATTACATAAAACACCATTCAAACAAACAGTTTCAAATAGTTCAGATTTTATACTACAGTACTGTCTTAATTTTACCAAACACTTTGTGTATATATATATATGAACAAATATTATAATTTGTTACTATTTTCTTTTCAGTTATTTGAGGTGATGAATTTTATGGCGGAGAATTTTGTGTTCCTGTACATTGGGGTATCTGTTTTCACATTCCAGAACGTGAAGTGGAATGTATGGTTTATATTGGCTGCTTTTGTATCCTTTTACAGTTATTAGACTGTGGTGCAGTTTGTAACAATTAATGTCATTATGGCTCCCCCACACAAAGTGTGGTAGGGGAGCCATATTGTTTTTGTGCTTTCTGTCTGTCTGTCTGAAGGTCTGTCTGTGTCACAAACGATGTCCGATCAATAACTAGAGAATGGTTGGATCTAGGGTCCTCAAACTTAGAAGGATGGTTGGTCATGACAAGTAGATGACCCCTATTGATTTTGGGGTCACTAGGTCAAAGGTCAATGTTGCGGTGACATTGACTATCAAAACGATGTCCGATCAATAACTAGAGAATGGTTGGACCTAGGGTCCTCAAACTTGGAAGGATGGTTGGTCATGACAAGTAGATGACCCCTATTGATTTTGGGGTCACTAGGTCAAAGGTCAATGTTGCGGTGACATTGATTATCAAAACGATGTCCGATCAATAACTAGAGAACGGTTGGACCTAGGGTCCTCAAACTTGGAAGGATGGTTGGTCATGACAAGTAGATGACCCTATTGATTTTGGGGTCAAAGGTCAAGGTTGCGGTGAAACGATGTCCAATCAATAACTAGAGAATGGTTGGACCTAGGGTCCTCAAACTTGGAAGGATGGTTGGTCATGACCAGTAGATGACCCTATTGATTTTGGGGTCACTAGGTCAAAGGTCAAGGTTGCGGTGAAACTATGTCCGATCAATAACTAGAGAATGGTTGGACCTAGGGTCCTCAAACTTGGAAGGATGGTTGGTCATGACCAGTAGATCACCCCTATTGATTTTTGATTTTTTTTAATTTAGATTTTTTTTGATTTTTTTTTTGTTTTAAATATTTTTTAATTTTAATTTTTTAATTTTTTTTTTTTTTTTTTTTTTTTTTTTTCTGATTTTTTTCAATTTTTGCATAAGAAGTTTTAGGGTCGGCCCTTTAAAAAAATAGGGTCGGTCGGGTTCCTTGAACCACACATATTTTTTTATGTGGCCTTACTGATACAGATAGTAGATACAGTCACAGGGATATTGAATATCAAAACGATCTCAGATCAATAAAGAACAGTTGGACCTAGAGTCGTCAATTATGTCTGTTCGGGCAAGTGGGGGAGCCATACGTTTTTGTCCCATGGACAATAACAATTTCTAGTTAGGTCTGTGTTTAGAATGCCTCTGGACCTCCATAGGGTGATCATACCTCTGGAATCCTTTACAGGTACACGTTTAGGTCTTAGCCGTGTATGAAGATCTGACTACAACTTTGGTGTGTCTAATAATTAATTAATTAATTAATAAGGGATACATAGAGGATGACACCGAACAACGGAATTGCGTCAGTGATTACCTTAATCCGGTATCTTTAACTTACGGAAATCGACGATGCACATCATGGTTGCATACCGAGCTGAACAGAAAAAAACGAACACTGATTTGGCTTTCATTTCCATAATTATTACACCAGTGCTCTGTGATACTTGTATCATTGCTTTGTTACACTCCTACCAAAGTTGGGTGATAAATATATAACTTTTAATCCACCTGCATCTAAATGCAAGAACGATTTTACAATTTACATGCTCTTATATAAAAAAAGCTTTTTACAAATAATTCTTCATTCAAAAAGAGTGTGAACACATTGTTTTTTTCTCACAAGATTTGTTACCATATTATGGATGTGTCATTATTTCCTTAACATTGTTTCAGTGCTCTGTTATTATAGCGAGGATGTGCAATGTTTACCCACTGTCTTTCCTTTTGAATCTCGGCAGAAAAAATAAAATTAAAAGAAATGTGATGCACATGATGATGTTTTCTGGTGAGTATTTCTGTCTTTCCTGTGTCACTTGATTATTGTGTGTGTCTGCCTTGACTTTGAGATTGCTGTCAAGCATGACTATATATAGAGGATCTTACATGAGTGACTGGGTATTATTGATTTGTAAATACGTTCGCCTTACAAATAATGCGACACCCTAAACCAAATGTAATGTTACTAAAGTTCATTTTAAGAAGTAAGATTTCAAATAATGATAAATAATTAAGGCGTCTGAATGTACCGTCTGATATACCATGAAAACAATTGGTATTAACAATTTTAACATATACAAATACAGTGATTCGTTCCTCATTTGCAAGCCATGTAGGAATACGTGGTAATGATAGAGCTGATAGTGCTGCTAAGGCAGCATTAGATTTACATATATCTAATATTAAACCGTTACTTGGAGAATGGTGTTCTTCTAGTAGACTTGTTCGTCGAGAGGAAGTTATCCTAGCCCGGTGCAGGATAGGGCATACACGTTATACTCATTCATATTTATTACAAGGTGAGCAATTACCAGAATGTATACCCTGCTTTGCACCGTTAACGGTCAAACACATCTTATTGGAATGTGTAGACTTTGATCCTATGCGTCAAAGGTACTACAATGTTAATACTATGAAAGAGTTATTTGATACTGTAGATTTTAGTCTTGTTTTAGATTTCCTAAAAGAGATCAGACTATATAAATCATTGTAATGTGTTTTTATATATATTTACTTGTTTATATACCCGTTGACGGGCATTCGTTGATTTACATACATAGTTTATATTACACCTTATCATCCCTTATTTTTTAATAGTTTTATCTTTATATATTTACATTAATTTTTAATTTATACTTCATTTCTTCATTTTTCGTTAATTTTTGCGCACAATATGACCTATTTATGTGTCGACGTGCCGTAAAACACCATTCATTCATTCATTCATTCCTCATTTGCATCTGTAATACACTAGTGTATTACGAGAAATAAGTCATGGCTTTACTGCACTCCCAGACGCCATAAACAGTATATAAAACCATTTAGTCTCCAGACGGGCTATTGTGTATGCTGTTGCAACATATCACATAAGGTGCGAACTGACATACTGACAGCCACTACTTTGTTAGGTATTTAATAACTTCTGTACCTTATTTCTTTAGGTTGATGAAGAGCTACATCCTATGCCCTTGTTATATGTATACGTAACACAGCGAGCGAGGCGCGGCAACTCATGGATGGGCTATTGATTGTAAAAATTATTTAGCCACATTGGCTGAGCAACCTTTATTTTCTAAGAGCCAAATGTTTAGCCAAATTTGGCAAAAACAAAAATATTTTAGTCATTTAGCAACATTTATATGTTTTTATAAAATCTAGGTTATATTGATGGCAACACTTGTAACACAGTCTTGATTGGCAAATGGTGGGATGCACGTTATTGCAGTTCTTACATTTCATAGTATTAAAATTATAGCAGTTCTTATGACTACACAGGGAACCAACTCAAGGCTTTTAATACAAACATGGTTGCACCCGTGAAAAAGTAATTTTAGCCATTTTCGCCACTTTGCTAATGCCAAACGTTCATTTGTGTGGGTCAAAATTACTTTGGAAAAATTGGCTAAAATATTTGACAAAAGTTTAGCCATTTTAAAGTGTTTTTTTTTGGTTACTGGTGAAGGCTAATCAATGGCCATACATCCTGTCGACCACTACGCTGTTTAGTATGTAACATTTCTTCTGGTTTATAAGGGGCTATAGCCTATGCCATTGTTATACGTAACACTTCAAGCAAAGCGCAGTAACCACTAAGATGGTCAGTATACAGTAAAAATTACTTTTTCAGGTTTACGAGGAGTTAGCCTATGCCCTTAACTGTTATATGCAACACGGCGAGTGGAGAGTGGCAGCACATGCTGTCAGCCACTATCATGTATAGTATATAACTTATTTCTTTAGGTTTACGAGGGGCCATAGCCTATGCACTTGTTATACGTAACACGGCGAGCGAAGCACGGCAACACATGCTGTCCGCCACCATGATAATAGTGTTGGTAACGGTGATGCTTTGTGGAGGATTTGTTACACCCATGTTACAGTTCCTACAAATAAGGTATGGTTGCGTGGGTGACTTGTTACAGCTATATTAAATAGACATGCATGTGAGATTCTATTTATCACATAACTACAAACATAATGTACGTGTATTTATCTATCTGCCTGTATATGTTGCTTCAGGTCTCTTGGTATCATACCAAGCCCTCAGAACTGTCTCGTTGATTTGGGTTACATCGAGTTGAAATGAAATGACCGATCATTGATTCATCCAACATTCAATATTGATTACACGTGTACATATAATTATGATTTAATGAGGCAATTACAGTTGTACGCCGAGTTGAATTAGTAAGACCTAGAAATGATTTTGCATTCATTTGCATATTTATGACACTAGTGTAATATTGATGTCCTGGCTTGATAACACAACCACACCGCAAGTTTTGTGATAAAAATTGGTAAACTGCACTAAAGAAGATTTCATGTTCTGTTTGTTTTAAGTTCACTGCCTAGATGAACTTTCACAGCAATTCTGTCGTACAATTACTAGGTAGCTTCGCACTGCCAACATTTTTTTACCAGCTACCCTTTACATTATTTGGTGCTTCTGATAGACTTTATGGAAGGCTTTTTAGTTAGTTTATCTACAAAATGATTATTAATTGCAATTCTGATTTTTTTTCAGAGTTGGCGTCGAGGAGAATGAAAATGAAACTCCTCACTCAGAGGATGTACGAACTGTAAGTATCTTTTTTACTTATTAACTAAACTCCTCAATGGAACTTTGCTCTGATATAAATACACAGTTTAAACTTCTCAGAAGGACCACTTTGATTTTATTGCATCTGCTAGTTTTAAAGTCTACTAACCGAATGTCGGACAAGTTTCTGGGATGGCGTGATGTCAACTGTCATCCTTCCATCAGTCTGTAAACTTTTTTTTGTTAACCACCAATATCGAATGTTACGGCCCATTTAGTAATATTTTGCTTTGTTGACGAGCTATCATTTTGATCTTTACCAAACTTTGTCAGGGTCTTTATATCAAATTATGAAAGCTCAGACAAGTTTGAAAATCATCAATATCTATTAAACAGCAGAGTTATGGCCCTTGTTTATGATAAATGAAAAAATGCTTTATTCTGGAACGAAAATTGATTCTGTAATTATCACCAATTGACGGTATGTTGCACATCGAATCACATTCTATTTCCAGTATGGCCATTGGGTTGGCGACATTAATTTTATTCAAAAATATAAATACAGGAAATATTGAACAACTGAGGAGAAAACCCCCACAATATTCTTCTCTGATACGGCATTACAAGCAATACTAAGAACAATAAGAGCCATGTTGGATAGCTGAGTGTTGTCAGGCCCTCTGGGGCCTCTATGGGTCTCATTGTTATTTCCTTTAGATGTGTTTATCCCTATTACTCATTTTATAACAAATGTTAAAACCATTGATTTCGATTTAAATGTATACTCATTCATTACTCGATACTGAAACTTTAGTTGCTTTATATTTCAGTACAGACTGTCTCAGTGGTTATTCTTTAATAATTAAATAATTAAATAATTTTGTAACCAGTCTACTGAATATACTTTTTGCAGCCAATTTTAAGGGAGACTGCAAACAAACAGAAAGATGAGCACCATTCTAATAATTACTGAATAAGAAACATGTTTTGTGATTATTGAATACTCCTGATATGTTAAAGAAACTAACCCACCAAATAACCGCAAAAATAACTACGAAACTGATAATCAAAACTCTATCCAGGTGTTCAGGTCATATAATTATGTGTATGTGCTGATTAAAAGTGTAGGTTTATTCACGGTTCTAAAATACCTGTGATTGAATATGCTTAAAATTAATTATGAGTTAGTAACTCTGACTTCAATGCTACAGTTTTGAGGTTTAGCCTGGCTGTTTAAAGCTGTTTATGTTGTGTCTATAGAGTTTGGATTCTCAAAATATGTAAGTTATATATATATATATATACCTCATCGTCAGTAGGTTTAGAAATATCTAATTTAAAGTTAAATATAATCAAATATCAGAGACATTCATTTGATGTCACTTAATTATGTTTTATAACTCAATTTCATTTTACAGTTTGAAATGTTCAGAAGAGAAAGCACGGTAGTAATACAATATTAACTCCCCTTCATCTGCACTTTGACAAAAAATAATTGTTCGCATTTCACCAAGCAAGCACTCCTTATATGTATTATATCCAAACTTAGATCTCAGGTTTGTAAAGCCACATGAAGTAACAACATCAACTTGAGATACAACTTACCAGCAATATAAATCAATATCCTATTGGACTTTTAAGCCTATATTTTGAATGCTATATACTGAAACGAAAGACGCAACTCAGGAATTTCCACTATACGTGTATATTGTATGTACAATATGCTGCTGTTGATCGAATGGTACATGGCTACGTAAGACCTTGCCTTTCGAGAAAAAAAACTAAAACAACACATAACACAGCAAATAGTATTCCTTCCAAGTTTCATTATTGACAGAGTACTCGTTTGGCTCAAGCATGTGAGCAAACTTAGAATGCAAAATTTTGCAAACTTTTTACGTTAAGTACTGAACTGGCTCAATATTTTTCAAAGAGGAACTTCAACATTTATGAATTTCTTGTTACAAAGCGTACTGTGATAAAAACGTCAACAACATCACAGGTGTGTCCTTTCTCTAACTAACTGCAACTTTTTTTTTTACAAAACATCTTGGAATTTTTTTGAATATTATGTGGGATTACTTGTGTGCAGTATATACAATATATAGCAGAAATTCCCGAGTTGCGTTCCTTTTTTGCTTTAGTAGTTATAGTTATAACGAAAAAAAATTAACCACCTGACAAACCTTAGTCCCAGCCCAGCTTTTGTGTTGCTTTTCCTCACTAGTGTAATATAATCGTGCCTTCATATATTAGCATTTGGTTTGAAAATAATTTAAAGTATATTTGGCAAAAAAATATATTTGCACATCTTAACTTCTTGAGAGAACATTCTTTTATCCAGAACATCAACATAATTTAAATATCAGACCTTTATCAATGGCAATCTAGAACTGGAATCTGTCCGGAGAGCTTAAGGTCATCGACCTCTTTTTGATATTACACATGGGTAATATTGGATATCATGCACTGAAGATCATTTTTCGAGTTGTCCTTCGTCCGTCCGTCGTCCGTCGTCTGTTGTTAACTTTTGTCTCGTTAAGATGATAGGGCCTTCATTTTTCATCCTATCTTTACCAAACTTTACCACATTGTTAATAGTAATATAGGCTCGGACAATTTCGAAAACCAGCCATATTGGACTAGTAACAGCGGAGTTATGGCCCTTGATTTAGTTAAAAATGCTATATTTTGGCTTGTTAAGACGATAGGGGCTTCATTGTTCATCCGATCTTTACCAAACGTTATCAGATTGTTAATATCAATGAAAGCTCGGACAAGTTCGAAAACCAACCATATCGGAATAGTAACAGCGGAGTTATGGCCCTTGATTTAGTTAATGCTATATTTTTCCTCGTTTAGACAATAGGGGCTTCATTGTTCATCCGATCGTTACCAAACTTTATCAGATTGTTAATATCGTTAAAAGCTCGAACAAGTTCGAAAACCAGCCATATCAGACCAGTAACAGCGGAGTTGTGGCCGTTGATTTAGTTAAAAATGCTATATTTTGCCTCGTTAAGATGATAGGGGCTTCATTGTTCATCTGATCTTTACCAAACTTTATCAGCTTGTTAATGTCATTGAAAGCTCGAACAAGTTCGAAAACCAGCCATATCGAACGAGTAACAGCGGAGTTATGGCCCTTGATTTAGTTAGAAATGCTATATTTTGCCTCGTTAAGACGATAGGGGCTTCATTGTTCATCCGATCTTTCTCAAACTTTTATCAGATTGTTAATATCAATGAAAGCTCGAACAAGTTCGAAAACTAGTCATATCTAGCCAGTAATAGTGGAGTTATGGCCGTTGATTTAGTTAAAAATGCTATATTTTGCCTAATTAAGACGATAGGGGCTTCATTGTTCATCCGATCTTTACCAAACTTGATCAGATTGTTAATATCAATGAAAGCTCGGACAAGTTCGAAAACCAAACATATCGGACCCGTAACAGCGGAGTTATGGCCCTTGATTTAGTTCAAAACGCTATATTTTGCCTTCAATTTTCATGCGATTGTTACCAATTTTTTTTATTAGCTCGACTGATCAGAGATCAGCAGAGCTTATGCCGTGGTGCGTCGTCCATCGTCCGTCCGTCCGTAAACTTTTTTTTGTAGCGACAACTCCTCTGAAACTACTGAATGGATTTTCATGAAACTTTACAGAAATGTTGCCCATGAAGTCTAGTTGATCCTAGCAAAAATTCATGTTGATGTGAAATCCAAGATGGCTGCCAAATCTAAAAATAGATTTTTAAAAAACAAGTTTGTAGCGACTACTTCTTGAAAACTCTAAGTGATATTGATATGGGACTTTTTCTAAAATGATCAACATGACATGATGTTGGTTCTTGTCGAAAATCATTTTGATTCGACGTTAAACATGGCTGCCAGCGGCCATCTTTGTTTACATAAGAGTTATATAATGAAAACTTGTAGCGACTACTCCTCTGAAACTACTTGACGGATTTTCATGAAACTTCACAGGAATGTTGCTCTTGATGTCTTATTGATCCTCCTAGCAAAATTTCAGGTCGGCCGGAAATTCAAGATGGTCGCCCTGGCTAAAAATATTTTTTTCAAAATACAAGTTTGTAGCGACTACTTCTTGAAAACTATAAGTGATATTGATATAGGACTTTTTCTAAAATGATCAGCATGACATGATGTTGGTCCTTGTCAAAAATCGTTTTCATTCGATGTTAAACATGGCTGCCAGCGGCCATCTTTGTTTACAAAGAGTTATATAGTAAAAACTTGTAGCGACTACTCCTCTGAAACTGCTTGGCGGATTTTCATGAAACTTCACAGGAATGTTGCTCTTAATGTCTAATTGATCCTAGCAAAATTTCAGATCGGCCAGAAATTCAAGATGGCCACCACAGCTAAAAATAGATTTTTAAAAAATAAGTTTGTAGCGACTACTTCTTGAAAACTATAAGTGATATTGATATGGGACTTTTTCTAAAAAGATCAACATGACATGATGGTTATTTGAGTCGAACATTATTTTGATTCGACGGTAAACATGGCTGCCAGTGGCCATCTTTGTTTACATAGAGTTATATAACGAAAACTTGTAGCGATTACTCCTCTGAAACTACTTGACGGATTTTCATGAAATTTAACACGAATGTTGCTCTTGATGTCTTATTGATCCTAGCAAAATTTCAGGTCGGCCGGAAATTCAAGATGGCCACCATGGCTAAAAATAGATTTTCAAAATACAAGTTTGTAGCGACTACTTCTTGAAAACTATAAGTGATATTGATATGGGACTTTTTCTAAAATGATCAGCATGACATGATGTTGGTCCTTGTCAAAAATCGTTTTGATTCGATGTTAAACATGGCTGTCAGCGGCCATCTTTGTTTACATAGAGTTATATAATGAAAACTTGTAGCGACTACTCCTCTGAAACTCTGTAATTTAGTTCAAAAGCTGTTTTTTGCCCGAAACTTCCAAAACTTCCGTAAATGGCAGTCACTCGCTTCAGTGATGTTATAAGAGCCATGTTAGCCAGGAGAGCATCCAAAGCTTCATCGTAAACAGAGTGTCTGTTGCAAAAAGTACAGAAACTCTGCAGTTCTGCAGGTTATAAGGTTCTAGGCCCATCCTCCATATTTTATCTTGATGTAAATGAAGGATGAGCAGAATGTGTTGGTGCGCTGTAAAACCCAATTCAATTCATACATGTGCTATATAAAAAATATAACTCTGCAACAACAATATATAACCCTGTATTTGTGTACGTACACATAGAAAAGCCTGTCCATTTTACAGGTGCAAATGTACTCACAGGTAAGTTTAAAATGCCCTCCAACTTGACAGTGTATATTTGCATATTTTGTTTATTTATTTTTTCTATGATTTTGTACATTGAGGCTTCCTGTTGCTTCATTTATCTGTATTTTGTTAAAATTTAATTCTTTCTGCGAGTAGCCACAGTTATATAAAGTCTTTGGTGTACTTGAATGCATTAGAGACTGTAGGCATCATTCTGTTCTTGTCTGGTGTACTTGTGTAGATTGTGTGTTTACTTGTGTAGGCATCATTCTGTTCTTGTCTGGTGTACTTGTGTAGGTTGTCTGTTGTACTTGTGTAGGCATCATTCTGTTCTTG
The DNA here is from genome assembly GCA_037043455.1 of Cyrtodaria siliqua. Lineage (NCBI taxonomy): Eukaryota > Metazoa > Mollusca > Bivalvia > Adapedonta > Hiatellidae > Cyrtodaria > Cyrtodaria siliqua. Next base: position 957 of record JAWPHD010021008.1, on the reverse strand, counting down.
TCTGGTGTACTTGTGTAGATTGTGTGTTTACTTGTGTAGGCATCATTCTGTTCTTGTCTGGTGTACTTGTGTAGATTGTGTGTTTACTTGTGTAGGCATCATTCTGTTCTTGTCTGGTGTACTTGTGTAGAGTGTGTGTTTACTTGTGTAGGCATCATTCTGTTCTTGTCTGGTGTACTTGTGTAGGTTGTCTGTTGTACTTGTGCAGGCATCATTCTGTTCTTGTCTGGTGTACTTGTGTAGGTTGTCTATTGTACTTGTGTAGGCATCATTCTGTTCTTGTCTGGTGTACTTGTGTAGAGTGTGTGTTTACTTGTGTAGGCATCATTCTGTTCTTGTCTGGTGTACTTGTGTAGATTGTGTGTTTACTTGTGTAGGCATCATTCTGTTCTTGTCTGGTGTACTTGTGTAGATTGTGTGTTTACTTGTGTAGGCATCATTCTGTTCTTGTCTGGTGTACTTGTGTAGATTGTGTGTTTACTTGTGTAGGCATCATTCTGTTCTTGTCTGGTGTACTTGTGTAGATTGTGTGTTTACTTGTGTAGGCATCATTCTGTTCTTGTCTGGTGTACTTGTGTAGGTTGTCTGTTGTACTTGTGTAGGCATCATTCTGTTCTTGTCTTTTGTACTTGTGTAGGTTGTCTGTTGTACTTGTGTAGGCATCATTCTGTTCTTGTCTGGTGTTCTTGTGTAGGTTGTCTGTTGTACTTGTGCAGGCATCATTCTGTTCTTGTCTGTTGTACTTGTGTAGATTGTGTGTTTACTTGTGTAGGCATCATTCTGTTCTTGTCTGGTGTACTTGTGTAGGTTGTCTGTTGTACTTGTGTAGGCATCATTCTGTTCTTGTCTTTTGTACTTGTGTAGGTTGTCTGTTGTACTTGTGTAGGCATCATTCTGTTCTTGTCTTTTGTACTTGTGTAGGTTGTCTGTTGTACTTGTGTAGGCATCATTCTGTTC
>JAWPHD010021007.1:0-29640 GCA_037043455.1 Cyrtodaria siliqua | reverse complement strand
GAATATATATGTGTATATATGTGTAAGAACGGAATATATGTGTATATATGTGTAAGAACGGAATATGTACGTGTAAGAACGGAATATATATGTTTAAGAACTGAATATATATGTGTAAGAAGTGAATATATATGTGTAAGAACTGAATATATATGTGTAAGAACGGAATATATATGTGTAAGAACAGAATAAATATGCGTAAGAAATGAATATATATGCGTAAGAAATGAATATTTATGCGTAAGAACTGAATATATATGCGTAATAACTGAATATATATCTGTAAGAACTGAATATATATGTGTAAGAAGTGAATATATATGTGTAAGAACTGAATATATATGTGTAAGAACGGAATATATATGTGTAAGAACAGAATAAATATGCGTAAGAACGGAATATATATGCGTAAGAACCGAATACATATGCGTAAAACTGAATGTATATGCATAATAACTGAACATATATGTATAAGAATTGAATATATATGCGTAAGAACTGAATATATATGCGTAAGAACGGAATATATATGTGTAAGAACGGAATATATATGCGTAAGAACGGAATATATACGTGTAAGAACGGAATATATTTGTGTAAGAACTGAATATATATGTGTAAGAACTGAATATATATGTGTAAGAACTGAATATATATTTGTAAGAACTGAATATATATGTGTAAGAACTGAATATATATGAGTTAGAACTGAATATATGCTTAAGAACGGAATCTATATGTGTAAGAACGGAATATATATGTGTAAGAACGGAATATGTACGTGTAAGAACGGAATATGTATGTGTAAGAACGGTATATATATGTGTATATATGTGTAAGAACGGAATATATGTGTAAGAACTGAATATATATGTGTAAGAAGTGAATATATATGAGTTAGAACTGAATATATATCCGTAAGAACGGAATATATATGAGTAACAATGGAATATATATGTGTAAGAACGGAATATGTACGTGTAAGAACGGAATATGTATGTGTAAGAACGGAATATATATGTGTATATATGTGTAAGAACGGAATATATGTGTAAGAACGGAATATATATGTGTAAGAAGTGAATATATATGTGTAAGAAGTGAATATATATGTGAAAGAACGGAATATATATATGTGAAAGAACGGAATATATATGTGTAAGAACGGAATATATATGTGTATATATGTGTTTGAAGGGAATATATATGTGTAAGAATTGAATATATATGTGAAAGAAGGGAATATATATCTGTAAGAACTGAATATATATGTGTAAGAACGGAATATATATGTTTAAGAACGGTATATGTACGTGTAAGAACGGAATATATATGTGTAAGAACTGAACATATATGTGTAAGAAATGAATATATATGCGTAAGAAATGAATATTTATGCGTAAGAGCTGAATATATATGCGTAATAACTGAATATATATCTGTAAGAACTGAATATATATGTGTAAGAACGGAATATATATGTGTAAGAAGTGAATATATATGTGTAAGAACAGAATATATATGTGTAAGAACGGAATATATATGTGTAAGAACAGAATAAATATGTGTAAGAACGGAATATATATGTGTAAGAACTGAATATATATGTGTAAGAACTGAATATATATGCGTAAGAACTTAATACATATGCGTAAAACTGAATATATATGCATAATAACTGAACATATATGTATAAGAATTGAATATATATGCGTAAGAACTGAATATGTATGCGTAAGAACGGAATATATATGTGTAAGAACTGAATATATATGCGTAAGAACTGAATATATATTCGTAAAACTGAATATATATGCGTAAGAACTGAACATATATGTGTAAGAAATGATATATATGCGTAAGAACTGAATATATATGCGTAAGAACGGAATATATATGTGTAAGAACGGAATATATATGCGTAAGAACTGAATATATATGTGTAAGAACTGAATATATATGTGTAAGAACGGAATATATATGTGTAAGAACGGAATATATATGTGTAAGAACGGAATATATATGTGCAAGAACGGAATATATATGTGTAAGTACTGAATATATATGTGTAAGAACTGAATATATATGTGTAAGAACTGAATATATATTTGTAACAACTGAATATATATGTGTAAGAACTGAATATATATGCGTATGAACTGAATATATATGCGTAAGAACGGAATATATATGTGTAAGAACGGAATAGATTTGTGTAAGAACGGAATATATATGTGTAAGAACGGAATATATATGTGTATATATGTGTAAGAACTGAATATATATGTGTAAGAACTGAATATATATGTGTAAGAAGGGAATATATATGTGTAAGAACTGAATATATATGTGTAAGAACGGAATATATATGTGTAAGAACGGAATATATATGTGTATGAACGGAATATGTACGTGTAAGAACGGAATATATATGTGTAAGAACTAAACATATATGTGTAAGAAATGAATATATATGCGTAAGAACTGAATATGTATGCGTAAGAACTGAATATGTATGCGTAAGAACTGAATATATATCTGTAAGTACTGAATATATATGTGTAAGAACGGAATATATATGTGTAAGAAGTGAATATATATGTATAAGAACTGAATATATATGAGTTAGAACTGAATATATGCTTAAGAACGGAATATATATGTGTAAGAACGGAATATATATGTGTAAGAACGGAATATGTACGTGTAAGAACGGAATATGTATGTGTAAGAACGGTATATATATGTGTATGTATGTGTAAGAACGGAATATATGTGTAAGAACTGAATATATATGTGTAAGAAGTGAATATATATGAGTTAGAACTGAATATATATGCGTAAGAACGGAATATATATGAGTAACAACGGAATATATATGTGTAAGAACGGAATATGTACGTGTAAGAACGGAATATGTATGTGTAAGAACGGAATATATATGTGTATATATGTGTAAGAACGGAATATATGTGTAAGAACGGAATATATATGTGTAAGTAGTGAATATATATGTGTAAGAACTGAATATGTATGTGTAAGAATGGAATATATATGTGTAAGAACTGAATAAATATGTGTAAGAACTGAATATATATGTGTAAGAACGGAATATATATGTGTAAGAAGTGAATATATGTGTAAGAACTGAATATATATGAGTTAGAACTGAATATATGCTTAAGAACGGAATATATATGTGTAAGAACTGAATATATATGTGTAAGAACGGAATATATATGTGTAAGAAGTGAATATATATGTATAAGAACTGAATATATATGAGTTAGAACTGAATATATGCTTAAGAACGGAATATATATGTGTAAGAACGGAATATATATGTGTAAGAACGGAATATGTACGTGTAAGCACGGAATATGTATGTGTAAGAACGGTATATATATGTGTATATATGTGTAAGAACGGAATATATGTGTAAGAACTGAATATATATGTGTAAGAAGTGAATATATATGAGTTAGAACTGAATAGATATGCGTAAGAACGGAATATATATGAGTAACAACGGAATATATATGTGTAAGAACGGAATATGTACGTGTAAGAACGGAATATGTATGTGTAAGAACGGAATATATATGTGTATATATGTGTAAGAACGGAATATATGTGTATATATGTGTAAGAACGGAATATGTACGTGTAAGAACGGAATATATATGTTTAAGAACTGAACATATATGTGTAAGAAATGAATATATATGCGTAAGAAATGAATATTTATGCGTAAGAACTGAATATATATGCGTAATAACTGAATATATATCTGTAAGAACTGAATATATATGTGTAAGAAGTGAATATATATGTGTAAGAACTGAATATATATGTGTAAGAACGGAATATATATGTGTAAGAACAGAATAAATATGCGTAAGAACGGAATATATATGCGTAAGAACCGAATACATATGCGTAAAACTGAATGTATATGCATAATAACTGAACATATATGTATAAGAATTGAATATATATGCGTAAGAACTGAATATATATGCGTAAGAACGGAATATATATGTGTAAGAACGGAATATATATGCGTAAGAACTGAATATATATGTTTAAGAACGGAATATATATGTGTAAGAACGGAATATATATGTGTAAGTACTGAATATATATGTGTAAGAACGGAATATATATGTGTAAGAAGTGAATATATATGTGTAAGAACTGAATATATATGTGTAAGAACTGAATATGCGTAAGAACTGAATATATATGCGTAAGAACGAAATATATATGTGTAAGAACGGAATATATTTGTGTAAGAACGGAATATATATGAGTAAGAACTGAATATATATGCGAAAGAACGGAATATATATGTGTAAGAACGGAATATATATGCGTAAGAACGGAATATGTACGTGTAAGAACGAAATATATGTGTAAGAACGGAATATATATGTGTATATATGTGTAAGAAGGGAATATATATGCGTAAGAACTGAATATGTATGCGTAAGAACTGAATATATATCTGTACGTACTGAATATATATGTGTAAGACCGGAATATATATGTGTAAGAAGTGAATATATATGTATAAGAACTGAATATATATGAGTTAGAACTGAATATATGCTTAAGAACGGAATATATATGTGTAAGAACGGAATATATATGTGGAAGAACGGAATATGTACGTGTAAGAACGGAATATGTATGTGTAAGAATGGTATATATATGTGTATATATGTGTAAGAACGGAATATATGTGTAAGAACTGAATATATATGTGTAAGAAGTGAATATATATGAGTTAGAACTGAATATATATGCGTAAGAACGGAATATATATGAGTAACAACGGAATATATATGTGTAAGAACGGAATATGTACGTGTAAGAACGGCATATGGATGTGTAAGAACGGAATATATATGTGTATATATGTGTAAGAACGGAATATATGTGTAAGAACGGAATATATATGTGTAAGTAGTGAATATATATGTGTAAGAACTGAATATGTATGTGTAAGAATGGAATATATATGTGTAAGAACTGAATATATATGTGTAAGAACTGAATATATATGTGTAAGAACTGAATATATATTTGTAAGAACTGAATATATATGTGTAAGAACTGAATATATATGAGTAAGAACTGAATATATATGCGAAAGAACGGAATATATATGTGTAAAAAAGGAATATATATGTGTAAGAACGGAATATGTACGTGTAAGAACGAAATATATGTGTAAGAACGGAATATATATGTGTATATATGTGTAAGAACGGAATATATATGTGTAAGAACTGAATATATATGTGTAAGAAGGGAATATATATGTGTAAGAACTGAATATATATGTGTAAGAACGGAATATATATGTGTAAGAACGGATAATATATGTGTAAGAACGGAATATGTACGTGTAAGAACGGAATATATATGTTTAAGAACTGAACATATATGTGTAAGAAATGAATATATATGCGTAAGAAATGAATATTTATGCGTAAGAACTGAATATATATGCGTAATAACTGAATATATATCTGTAAGAACTGAATATATATGTGTAAGAACGGAATATATATGTGTAAGAAGTGAATATATATGTGTAAGAACTAAATATATATGTGTAAGAACGGAATATATATGTGTAAGAACAGAATAAATATGAGTAAGAACGGAATATATATGCGTAAGAACTGAATACATATGCGTAAAACTGAATGTATATGCATAATAACTGAACATATATGTATAAGAATTGAATATATATGCGTAAGAACTGAATATATATGCGTAAGAATGGAATATATATGTGTAAGAACGGAATATATATGCGTAAGAACTGAATATATATGTTTAAGAACGGAATATATATGTGTAAGAACGGAATATATATGTGTAAGTACTGAATATATATGTGTAAGAACTAAATATATATGTGTAAGAAGTGAATATATATGTGTAAGAACTGAATATATATGTGTAAGAACTGAATATGCGTAAGAACTGAATATATATGCGTAAGATCGGAATATATATGTGTAAGAACGGAATATATTTGTGTAAGAACGGAATATATATGAGTAAGAACTGAATATATATGCGAAAGAACGGAATATATATGTGTAAGAACGGAATATATATGCGTAAGAACGGAATATGTACGTGTAAGAACGAAATATATGTGTAAGAACGGAATATATATGTGTATATATGTGTAAGAAGGGAATATATATGTGTAAGAATTGAATATATATGTGTAAGAAGGGAATATATATCTGTAAGAACTGAATATATATGTGTAAGAACGGAATATATATGTGTAAGAACTGAATGTATATGTGTAAGAAATGAATATATATGCGTAAGAAATGAATATTTATGCGTAAGAGCTGAATATATATGCGTAATAACTGAATATATATCTGTAAGAACTGAATATATATGTGTAAGAACGGAATATATATGTGTAAGAAGTGAATATATATGTGTAAGAACAGAATATATATATGTAAGAACGGAATATATATGTGTAAGAACAGAATAAATATGTGTAAGAACGGAATATATATGTGTAAGAACTGAATATATATGTGTAAGAACTGAATATATATGCGTAAGAACTTAATACATATGCGTAAAACTGAATATATATGCATAATAACTGAACATATATGTATAAGAATTGAATATAAATGCGTAAGAACTGAATATATATGCGTAAGAAAGGAATATATATGCGTAAGAACTGAATATATATTCGTAAAACTGAATATATATGCGTAAGAACTGAACATATATGTGTAAGAAATGATATATATGCGTAAGAACTGAATATATATGCGTAAGAACGGAATATATATGTGTAAGAACGGAATATATATGCGTAAGAACTGAATATATATGTGTAAGAACTGAATATATATGTGTAAGAACGGAATATATATGTGTAAGAACGGAATATATATGTGTAAGAACGGAATATATATGTGCAAGAACGGAATATATATGTGTAAGTACTGAATATATATGTGTAAGAACGGAATATATATGTGTAAGAACTGAATATATATTTGTAAGAACTGAATATATATGTGTAAGAACTGAATATATATGCGTAAGAACTGAATATATAAGCGTAAGAACGGAATATATATGTGTAAGAACGGAATATATTTGTGTAAGAACGGAATATATATGTGTAAGAACGGAATATATATGTGTATATATGTGTAAGTACTGAATGTATATGTGTAAGAACTGAATATATATGTGTAAGAAGGGAATATATATGTGTAAGAACTGAATATATATGTGTAAGAACTGAATATATATGTGTAAGAACTGAATATGTATGCGTAAGAACTGAATATATATGCGTAAGAACGGAATATATATGTGTAAAAACTGAATATATATGCGTAAGAATGGAATATGTACTTGTAAGAACGGAATATATATGTATAAGAACGGAACATATATGTATAAGAACGGAATATATATGTGTAAGAAGTGAATATATATGTGTAAGAAGTGAATATATATGTGTAAGAACTGAATATATATGTGTAAGAACGGAATATATATGTGTAAGAATGAAATATGTGTAAGAACGGAATAAATATGTGTAAGAACGGAAAATATATGTGTAAGAACGGAATATATATGTCTAAGAACTGAATATATATGTGTAAGAACTGAATATATATGTGTAAGAACTGAATATATATGTGTAAGAACGGAATATATATGTGTAAGAACGGAATATATATGTGTAAGAACGGAATATATATGTGTAAGAACTGAATATATATGTGTAAGAACTGAATATATATGTGTAAGAACTGAATATATATGTGTAAGAACTGAATATATATGCGTAAGAACGGAATATATATGCGTAAGAACTGAATATATATGCGTAAGAACTGAATATATATGCATAAGAACTGAATATATATGCGTAAGAACTGAATATATATGCGTAAGAAAGGAATATATATAAGTAAGAACTGAATATATATGCGTAAGAACTGAATATATATGCGTAAGAACGGAATATATATGTGTAAAAACTGAATATATATGCGTAAGAATGGAATATGTACTTGTAAGAACGGAATATATATGTATAAGAACGGAACATATATGTATAAGAACGGAATATATATGTGTAAGAAGTGAATATATATGTGTAAGAAGTGAATATATATGTGTAAGAACTGAATATATATGTGTAAGAACGGAATATATATGTGTAAGAATGAAATATGTGTAAGAACGGAATAAATATGTGTAAGAACGGAAAATATATGTGTAAGAACGGAATATATATGTCTAAGAACTGAATATATATGTGTAAGAACTGAATATATATGTGTAAGAACTAAATATATATGTGTAAGAACGGAATATATATGTGTAAGAACGGAATATATATGTGTAAAAACGGAATATATATGTGTAAGAACTGAATATATATGTGTAAGAACTGAATATATATGTGTAAGAACTGAATATATATGTGTAAGAACTGAATATATATGCGTAAGAACGGAATATATATGCGTAAGAACTGAATATATATGCGTAAGAACTGAATATATATGCATAAGAACTGAATATATATGCGTAAGAACTGAATATATATGCGTAAGAAAGGAATATATATGAGTAAGAACTGAATATATATGCGTAAGAACTGAATATATATGCGTAAGAACGGAATATATATGTGTAAAAACTGAATATATATGCGTAAGAATGGAATATGTACTTGTAAGAACGGAATATATATGTATAAGAACGGAACATATATGTATAAGAACGGAATATATATGTGTAAGAAGTGAATATATATGTGTAAGAAGTGAATATATATGTGTAAGAACTGAATATATATGTGTAAGAACGGAATATATATGTGTAAGAATGAAATATGTGTAAGAACGGAATAAATATGTGTAAGAACGGAAAATATATGTGTAAGAACGGAATATATATGTCTAAGAACTGAATATATATGTGTAAGAACTGAATATATATGTGTAAGAACTGAATATATATGTGTAAGAACGGAATATATATGTGTAAGAACGGAATATATATGTGTAAGAACGGAATATATATGTGTAAGAACTGAATATATATGTGTAAGAACTGAATATATATGTGTAAGAACTGAATATATATGTGTAAGAACTGAATATATATGCGTAAGAACGGAATATATATGCGTAAGAACTGAATATATATGCGTAAGAACTGAATATATATGCATAAGAACTGAATATATATGCGTAAGAACTGAATATATATGCGTAAGAAAGGAATATATATGAGTAAGAACTGAATATATATGCGTAAGAACGGAATATATATGTGTAAGAACGGAAAATATATGTGTAAGAACTGAATATATACGTGTAAGAAATGAATATATGTGTCAGAATATATATGCGTAAGAACGGAATATATATGTGTAAGAACGGAACATATATGCGTAAGAACTTAATATATATGTGTAAGAACTGAATATATATGTGTAAGAACGGAATATATATGTGTAAGAACGGAATATATATGCGTAAGAACTGAATATATATGTGTAAGAACGGAAAATATATGTGTAAGAACGGAATATATACGTGTAAGAACGGAATATATATGTGTAAGAACGGAATATATATGTGTAAGAACGGAATATATATGTGTAAGAACTGAATATATATGTGTAAGAACGGAATATATATGTGTAAGAACGGAATATATATGTGTAAGGACGTAATATATATCTGTAAGAACAGAATATATATGCGTAAGAACGGAATATATATGCGTAAGAACGGAATATATATGTGTAAGAACGGAGAATATGTACGCGTCAGAAAGGAATATATATGTGTAAGAACAGAATATATATGTGTATATATGTGTGAGAACGGAATATATATTAGTAAGAACGGAATATAGGTACGTGTAAGAACGGAATATATATGTGTAAGAACGGAATATATATGTATAAGAACGGAATATATATGTGTAAGAACTGAATATATATGTGTAAGAACGAAATATATATGTGTAAGAACGGAATATATATGTGTAAGAATGGAATATATATGTGTAAGAACGGAATAAATATGTGTAAGAACGGAATATATATGTGTAAGAACGGAATATATATGTGTAAGAACTGAATATATATGCTTAAGAACTGAATATATATGCGTAAGAACTGAATATATTTGCGTAAGAACTGAATATATATGCGTAAGAACGGAATATATATGCGTAAGAACTGAATATATATGTGTAAGAAGTGAATATATATGTGTAAGAAGTGAATATATATGTGTAAGAACGGAATATATATGTGTAAGAACGGAATATATATGTGTAAGAACGGAATATATATGTGTAAGAACGGAATATATATGTGTAAGAACGGAATATATATGTGTAAGAACTGAATATATACGTGTAAGATCGGAATATATATGTGTAAGAACGGAATATATACGTGTAAGAATGGAATATATACGTGTAAGAAAGGAATATATATGTGTAAAAACGGAATATATACGTGTAAGAACAAAATATATACGTGTAAGAACGGAATATATATGTGTAAGAACGGAATATTTATGCGTTAGAACTGAATATATATGTGTAAGAACGGAATATATATGTGTAAGAACGGAATATATATGTGTAAGGACGTAATATATATCTGTAAGAACAGAATATATATGCGTAAGAACGGAATATATATGCGTAAGAACGGAATATATATGTGTAAGAACGGAGAATATGTACGCGTCAGAAAGGAATATATATGTGTAAGAACGGAATATATATGTGTATATATGTGTGAGAACGGAATATATATTTGTAAGAACGGAATATAGGTACGTGTAAGAACGGAATATATATGTGTAAGAACGGAATATATATGTATAAGAACGGAATATATATGTGTAAGAACTGAATATATATGTGTAAGAACGAAATATATATGTGTAAGATCGGAATATATATGTGTAAGAATGGAATATATATGTGTAAGAACGGAATAAATATGTGTAAGAACGGAATATATATGTGTAAGAACGGAATATATATGTGTAAGAACTGAATATATATGCTTAAAAACTGAATATATTTTGGTAATAACTGAATATATTTGCGTAAGAACTGAATATATATGCGTAAGAACGGAATATATATGCGTAAGAACTGAATATATATGTGTAAGAAGTGAATATATATGTGTAAGAAGTGAATATATATGTGTAAGAACGGAATATATATGTGTAAGAACGGAATATATATGTGTAAGAACGGAATATATATGTGTAAGAACGGAATATATATGTGTAAGAACTGAATATATACATGTAAGATCGGAATATATATGTGTAAGAACGGAATATGTACGTGTAAGAATGGAATATATACGTGTAAGAAAGGAATATATATGTGTAAAAACGGAATATATACGTGTCAGAACAAAATATATACGTGTAAGAACGAAATATATATGTGTAAGAACGGAATATTTATGCGTTAGAACGGAATATATATGTGTAAGAACGGAATATATATGTGTAAGAAAGGAATATATATGTGTAAGAACGGAATATATATGTGTAAGAACGGAATATATATGTGTAAGAACTGAATATATATGCGTAAAACTGAATATATATGCGTAAGAACTGAATATATTTGCGTAAGAACTAAATATATATGCGTAAGAACGGAATATATATGTGTAAAAACTGAATATATATGTGTAAGAAGTGAATATATATGTGTAAGAACTGAATATATATGTGTAAGAACGGAATATATATGTGTAAGAACGGAATATATATGTGTAAGAACGGAATATATATGTGTAAGAACGGAATATATATGTGTAAGAACTGAATATATACGTGTTAGATCGGAATATATATGTGTAAGAACGGAATATATACGTGTAAGTATGGAATATATACGTGTAAGAAAGGAATATATATGTGTAAAAACGGAATATATACGTGTAAGAACAAAATATATACGTGTAAGAACGGAATATATATGTGTAAGAACGGAATATATATGCGTAATAACTGACAACATATGCGTAAAACTGAATGTATATGCATAATAACTGAATATATATGTATAAGAATTGAATATATATGCGTAAGAACTGAATATATATGCGTAAGAACGGAATATATATATGTAAGAACGGAATATATATGCGTAAGAACTGAATATATATGTTTAAGAACGGAATATATATGTGTAAGAACGGAATATATATGTGTAAGTACTGAATATATATGTGTAAGAACTAAATATATATGTGTAAGAAGTGAATATATATGTGTAAGAACTGAATATATATGTGTAAGAACTGAATATGCGTAAGAACTGAATATATATGCGTAAGAACGGAATATATATGTGTAAGAACGGAATATATTTGTGTAAGAACGGAATATATATGTGTATATATGTGTAAGAACTGAATATATATGTGTAAGAACTGAATATATATGTGTAAGAAGGGAATATATATGTGTAAGAACTGAATATATATGTGTAAGAACGGAATATATATGTGTAAGAACTGAACATATATGTGTAAGAAATGAATATATATGCGTAAGAACTGAATATATATGCGTAAGAACTGAATATATATGCGTAAGAACTGAATATATATCTGTAAGTACTGAATATATATGTGTAAGAACGGAATATATATGTGTAAGAAGTCAATATATATGTGTAAGAACTGAATATATATGTGTAAGAACGGATTATATATGTGTAAGAACGGAATAAATATGTGTAAGAACGGAATATATATGTGTAAGAACTGAATATATATGTGACAGAACTGAATATATATGCGTAAGAACTGAATATATATTCGTAAAACTGAATATATATGCGTAAGAACTCAACATATATGTGTAAGAAATGAATATATATGCGTAAGAACGGAATATATATGTGTAAGAACGGAATATATATGCGTAAGAACTGAATATATATGTGTAAGAACTGAATATATATGTGTAAGAACGGAATATATATGTGTAAGAACGGAATATATATGTGTAAGAACGGAATATATATGTGCAAGAACGGAATATATATGTGTAATTACTGAATATATATGTGTAAGAACTGAATATATATGTGTAAGAACTGAATATATATTTGTAAGAACTAAATATATATGTGTAAGAACTGAATATATATGCTTAAGAACTGAATATATATGCGTAAGAACGGATCATATATGTGTAAGAACGGAATATATTTGTGTAAGAACGGAATATATATGTGTAAGAACGGAATATATATGTGTATATATGTGTAAGAACTGAATATATATGTGTAAGAAGTGAATATATATGTGTAAGAAGTGAATATATATGTGTAAGAACGGAATATATGTGTAAGAATATATATGTGAAAGAACGGAATATATATGCGTAAGAACTGAATACATATGTGTAAGAACCGAATATATATGTGTAAGAACTGAATATATATGCGTAAGGACTGAATATATATGCGTAAAACTGAATATATATGCGAAAGAACGGAATATATATGCGTAAGAACGGAATAAATATGCGTAAGAACTGAATATATATGTGTAAGAACTGAATATATATGCGTAAGAACTGAATATAAATGCGCAAGAACGGAATATATATGCGTAAGAACGGAATATATATGTGTAAGAATGGAATATTTACGTGTAAGAACGGAATATGTATGTGTAAGAACGGAATATATATGTGTAAGAACGGAATCTATATGTGTAAGAACGGAATATATATGTGTAAGAACTGAATATATATGTGTAAGAACGGAATATATATGTGTAAGAACGGAATATATATGTGTAAGAACTGAATATATATGTGTAAGAACTGAATATATATGTGTAAGAACTGAATATATATTTGTAAGAACTGAATATATATGTGTAAGAACGGAATATATATGTGTAAGAACGGAATATGTACGTGTAGGAACGGAATATATATGTGTTAGAACTGAACATATATGTGTAAGAAATGAATATATATGCGTAAGAACTGAATATATATGCGTAAGAACTGAATATATATGCGTAAGAACTGAATATATATTTGTAAGAACTGAATATATATGTGTATGAACTGAATATATATGTGTAAGTATTGAATATATATGCGTAAGAACGGAATATATATGCGTAAGAACTGTATATATATGCGTAAGAACGGAATATATATGTGTAAGAACGGAATATATATTTGTAAGAGCTGAATATATATGTGTAAGAACGGAATATATGTGTAAGAAAATATATGTGTAAGAACGGAATATATATGCGTAAGAACTGAATACATATGTGTAGGAACCGAATATATATGTGTAAGAACTGAATATATATGCGTAAGAACTGAATATATATGCGTAAAACTGAATATATATGCGAAAGAACGGAATATATATGCGTAAGAACGCAATATATATGCGTAAGAACTGAATATATATGTGTAAGAACTGAATATATATGCATAAGAACTGAATATAAATGCGCAAGAACGGAATATATATGCGTAAGAACGGAATATATATGTGTAAGAACGGAATATTTACGTGTAATAACGGAATATGTATGTGTAAGAACGGAATATATATGTGTAAGAACGGAATATATATGTGTAAGAACGGAATATATATGTGTAAGAACTGAATATATATGTGTAAGAACTGAATATATATGTGTAAGAACGGAATATATATGTGTAAGAACGGAAAATATATATGTAAGAACGGAATATATATGTGTAAGAACGGAATATATATGTGTAAGAACTGAATATATATGTTTAAGAACGGAATATATATGTGTAAGAACGGAATATATATGTGTAAGAACGGAATATGTACGTGTAAGAACGGAATATATATGTGTAAGAACGGAATATATGTGTAAGAACTGAATATATATGTGTAAGAAGTGAATATATATGTGTGAGAACGGAATATATATGTGTAAGAACGGAATATATATGTGTAAGAACGGAATATGGACGTGTAAGAACGGAATATATATGTGTAAGAACTGAACATATATGTGTAAGAAATGAATATATATGCGTAAGAACTGAATATATATGCGTAAGAACTGAATATATATGCGTAAGAACTGAATATATATCTGTAAGAACTAAATATATATGTGTAAGAACTGAATATATATGCGACAGAACTGAATATATATGCGTCAGAACGGAATATATATGTGTAAGAACGGAATATGTACGTGTAAGAACGGAATATATATGTGTAAGAACGGAATAAATATGTGTAAGAACGGAATATATATGTGTAAGAACTGAATATATATGTGTAAGAAGTGAATATATCTGTGTAAGAACGGAATATGTACGTGTAAGAACGGAATATTTATGTGTAAGAACGAAATATATATGTGTAAGAAGTGAATATATATGTGTAAGAACGGAATATATATGTGTAAGAACGGAATATATATGTGTAAGAACGGAATATGTACGTGTAAGAACGGAATATATATGTGTAAGAACTGAACATATATGTGTAAGAAATGAATATATATGCGTAAGAACTGAATATATATATGTGTAAGAACTGAATATATATGTGTAAGAACGGAATATATGTGTAAGAATATATATGCGTAAGAACGGAATATATATGTGTAAGAACGGAATATATATGCGTAAGAACTGAATATATATGTGTAAGAACTGAATATCTATGTGTAAGAACGGAATATATATGTGTAAGAACGGAATATATATGTGTAAGAACGGAATATATATGTGTAAGAACGGAATATATACGTGTAAGAACGGAATATATATGTGTAAGAACGGAATATATATGTATAAGAACTGAATATATATGTGTAAGAACGGAATATATATGTGTAAGAACGGAATATATACGTGTAAGAACGGAATATATATGTTTAAGAACGGAATATATATGTGTAAGAACGGAATATATATGTGTAAGAACTGAATATATATGTGTAAGAACTGAATATATATTTGTAAGAACTGAATATATATGTGTAAGAACTGAATATATATGCGTAAGAACTGAATATATATGCGTAAGAACGGAATATATATGCGTAAGAAAGGAATATATATGTGTAAGAACGGAATATATATGTGTAAGAACTGAATATATATGTGTAAGAACGGAATATATGTGTAAGAATATATATGCGTAAGAACTGAATATATATGTGTAAGAACTGAATATCTATGTGTAAGAACGGAATATATATGTGTAAGAACGGAATATATATGTGTAAGAACGGAATATATACGTGTAAGAACGGAATATATATGTTTAAGAACGGAATATATATGTGTAAGAACGGAATATATATGTGTAAGAACGGAATATATATGTGTAAGAACGGAATATATACGTGTAAGAACGGAATATATATGTGTAAGAACGGAATATATATGTGTAAGAACGGAATATATATGTATAAGAACTGAATATATATGTGTAAGAACGGAATATATATGTGTAAGAACGGAATATATACGTGTAAGAACGGAATATATATGTTTAAGAACGGAATATATATGTGTAAGAACGGAATATATATGTGTTAGAACTGAATATATATGTGTAAGAACTGAATATATATGTGTAAGAACTGAATATATATGTGTAAGAACTGAATATATATGCGTAAGAACTGAATATATATGCGTAAGAACGGAATATATATGCGTAATAAAGGAATATATATGTGTAAGAACGGAATATATATGTGTAAGAACTGACTGTATATGTGTAAGAACGGAATATATATGTGTAAGAACGGAATATATATGCGTAAGAAAGGAATATATATGTGTAAGAACGGAATTTATATGTGTAAAAACGGAATATATATGTGTAAGAACTGAATATATATGTGTAAGAACTGAATATATATGTGTAAGAAATGAATATATATTTGTAAGAACTGAATATATATGTAAGAACTGAATATATATTTGTAAGAACTGAATATATATGTAAGAACTGAATATATATGTGTAAGAACTGAATATATAGGCGTAAGAACGGAATATATATGTGTAAGAACGGAATAAATATGTGTAAGAACGGAATATATACGTGTAAGAACGGAATATATATGTGTAAGAACGGAATATATATGTGTATATATGTGTAAGAACGGAATATATATGTGTAAGAACTAATTATATATGTGTAACAAGTGAATATATATGTGTAAGAACTGAATATATATGTGTAAGAACGGAATATATATGTGTAAGAACGGAATATGTACGTGTAAGAACGGAATATATATGTGTAAAAACTGAATATATATGTGTAAGAAGGGAATATATATGTGTAAGAACTGAATATATATTTGTAAGAACGGAATATATATGTGTAAGAACGGAATATATATGTGTAAGAACGGAATCTGTACGTGTAAGAACGGAATATATATGTGTAAGAACGGAATATATATGTGTATATATGTGTAAGAACGGAATATATATGTGTAAGGACTGAATATATATGTGTAAGAAGAGAATATATATGTGTAAGAATTGAATATATATGTGTAAGAACGGAATATATATGTGTAAGAACGGAATATATATGTGTAGGAAAGGAATATGTACGTGTAAGAACGGAATATATATGTGTAAGAACTGAACATATATGTGTAAGAAATGAATATATATGCGTAAGAACTGAATATATATGCGTAAGAACTGAATATATATGCGTAAGAACTGAATATATATCTGTAAGAACTGAATATATATTTGTAAGAACTGAATATATATGCGTAAGAACTGAATATATATGCGTAAGAACGAAATATATATGTGTAAGAACGAAATATATATGTGTAAGAACGGAATATATATGTCTAAGAAGTGAATATATATGTGTAAGAACTGAATATATATGTGTAAGTACGGAATATGTATGTGTAAGAACGGAATATATATGTGTAAGAACTGAATATGTATGTGTAAGAACGGAATATATATGTGTAAGAACTGAATATATATGTGTAAGAACTGAATATATATGTGTAAGAACTGAATATATATGCGTAAGAACTGAATATATATGCGTAAGAACTGAATATATATGCGTAAGAACTGAATATATATGCATAAGAACTGAATATATATGCGTAAGAACGGAATATATATGCGTAAGAACGGAATATATATGAGTATGAACTGAATATATATGCGTAAGAACGGAATATATATGTGTAAGAACGGAATATATATGTGTAAGAACTGAATATATATGTGTAAGAACGGAATATATGTGTAAGAATATATTTGCGTAAGAACGGAATATATATGTGTAAGAACGCAAAATATATGCGTAAGAACGGAATATATATGTGTAAGAACTGAATATCTATGTGTAAGAAAGGAATATATATGTGTAAGTACGGAATATATATGCGTAAGAACTGAATATATATGTGTAAGAACGGAATATATATGTGTAAGAACGGAAAATATATGTGTAAGAACGGAATATATACGTGTAAGAACGGAATATATATGTGTAAGAACGGAATATATATGTGTAAGAACGGAATATATATGTGTAAGAACGGAATATATATGTGTAAGAACGGAATATATGTGTGTAAGAACGAAATATATACGTGTAAGAACGGAATATATATGTTTAAGAACGGTATATATATGTGTAAGAACGGAATATATATGTGTAAGAACTGAATATATATGTGTAAGAACTGAATATATATTTGTAAGAACTGAATATATATGTCTAAGAACTGAATATATATGTGTAAGAACTGAATATATATGCGTAAGAACGGAATATATATGTGTAAGAACTGAATATATATGCGTAAGAACGGAATATATATGCATAAGAACAAAAAATATATGCGTAAAACTGAATATATATGCGAAAGAACGGAATATATATGCGTAAGAACGGAATATATGTGTAAGAATGGAATTTATATGTGTAAGAACGGAATATATATGTGTAAGAACGGAATATATACGTGTAAGAACGGAATATATATGTGTAAGAACGGAATATATATGTGTAAGAACGGAATATATATGTGTAAAAACGGAATATATATGTGTAAGAACTGAATATATATGTGTAAGAACTGAATATATATGTGTAAGAAATGAATATATATTTGTAAGAACTGAATATATATGTAAGAACTGAATATATATGTGTAAGAACTGAATATATAGGCGTAAGAACGGAATATATATGTGTAAGAACGGAATAAATATGTGTAAGAACGGAATATGTACGTGTAAGAACGGAATATATATGTGTAAGAACGGAATATATATGTGTATATATGTGTAAGAACGGAATATATATGTGTAAGAACTAATTATATATGTGTAACAAGTGAATATATATGTGTAAGAACTGAATATATATGTGTAAGAACGGAATATATATGTGTAAGAACGGAATATGTACGTGTAAGAACGGAATATATATGTGTAAAAACTGAATATATATGTGTAAGAAGGGAATATATATGTGTAAGAACTGAATATATATTTGTAAGAACGGAATATATATGTGTAAGAACGGAATATATATGTGTAAGAACGGAATCTGTACGTGTAAGAACGGAATATATATGTGTAAGAACGGAATATATATGTGTATATATGTGTAAGAACGGAATATATATGTGTAAGGACTGAATATATATGTGTAAGAAGAGAATATATATGTGTAAGAATTGAATATATATGTGTAAGAACGGAATATATATGTGTAAGAACGGAATATATATGTGTAGGAAAGGAATATGTACGTGTAAGAACGGAATATATATGTGTAAGAACTGAACATATATGTGTAAGAAATGAATATATATGCGTAAGAACTGAATATATATGCGTAAGAACTGAATATATATGCGTAAGAACTGAATATATATCTGTAAGAACTGAATATATATTTGTAAGAACTGAATATATATGCGTAAGAACTGAATATATATGCGTAAGAACGAAATATATATGTGTAAGAACGAAATATATATGTGTAAGAACGGAATATATATGTCTAAGAAGTGAATATATATGTGTAAGAACTGAATATATATGTGTAAGTACGGAATATGTATGTGTAAGAACGGAATATATATGTGTAAGAACTGAATATGTATGTGTAAGAACGGAATATATATGTGTAAGAACTGAATATATATGTGTAAGAACTGAATATATATGTGTAAGAACTGAATATATATGCGTAAGAACTGAATATATATGCGTAAGAACTGAATATATATGCGTAAGAACTGAATATATATGCATAAGAACTGAATATATATGCGTAAGAACGGAATATATATGCGTAAGAACGGAATATATATGAGTATGAACTGAATATATATGCGTAAGAACGGAATATATATGTGTAAGAACGGAATATATATGTGTAAGAACTGAATATATATGTGTAAGAACGGAATATATGTGTAAGAATATATTTGCGTAAGAACGGAATATATATGTGTAAGAACGCAAAATATATGCGTAAGAACGGAATATATATGTGTAAGAACTGAATATCTATGTGTAAGAAAGGAATATATATGTGTAAGTACGGAATATATATGCGTAAGAACTGAATATATATGTGTAAGAACGGAATATATATGTGTAAGAACGGAAAATATATGTGTAAGAACGGAATATATACGTGTAAGAACGGAATATATATGTGTAAGAACGGAATATATATGTGTAAGAACGGAATATATATGTGTAAGAACGGAATATATATGTGTAAGAACGGAATATATGTGTGTAAGAACGAAATATATACGTGTAAGAACGGAATATATATGTTTAAGAACGGTATATATATGTGTAAGAACGGAATATATATGTGTAAGAACTGAATATATATGTGTAAGAACTGAATATATATTTGTAAGAACTGAATATATATGTCTAAGAACTGAATATATATGTGTAAGAACTGAATATATATGCGTAAGAACGGAATATATATGTGTAAGAACTGAATATATATGCGTAAGAACGGAATATATATGCATAAGAACAAAAAATATATGCGTAAAACTGAATATATATGCGAAAGAACGGAATATATATGCGTAAGAACGGAATATATGTGTAAGAATGGAATTTATATGTGTAAGAACGGAATATATATGTGTAAGAACGGAATATATACGTGTAAGAACGGAATATATATGTGTAAGAACGGAATATATATGTGTAAGAACGGAATATATATGTGTAAAAACGGAATATATATGTGTAAGAACTGAATATATATGTGTAAGAACTGAATATATATGTGTAAGAAATGAATATATATTTGTAAGAACTGAATATATATGTAAGAACTGAATATATATGTGTAAGAACTGAATATATAGGCGTAAGAACGGAATATATATGTGTAAGAACGGAATAAATATGTGTAAGAACGGAATATGTACGTGTAAGAACGGAATATATATGTGTAAGAACGGAATATATATGTGTATATATGTGTAAGAACGGAATATATATGTTTAAGAACTGATTTTATATATGTAAGAAGTGAATATATATGTGTAAGAACTGAATATATATGTGTAAGAACTGAATATATATGTGTAAGAACGGAATATATATGTGTAAGAACGGAATATGTACGTGTAAGAACGGAATATATATGTGTAAGAACTGAATATATATGTGTAAGAAGGGAATATATATGTGTAAGAACTGAATATATATGTGTAAGAACGGAATATATATGTGTAAGAACGGAATATATGTGTAAGAACGGAATATGTACGTGTAAGAACGGAATATATATGTGTAAGAACTGAACATATATGTGTAAGAAATGAATATATATGCGTAAGAACAAAATATATATGCGTAAGAACGAAATATATATGCGTAAGAACTGAATATATATCTGTAAGAACTGAATATATATGTGTAAGAACGGAATATATATGTGTAAGAAGTGAATATATATGTGTAAGAACAGAATAAATATGTGTAAGAACTGAATATATATATGTAAGAACTGAATATATATGTGTAAGAACTGAATATATATGCGTAAGAAGTGAATACATATGCGTAAAACTGAATATATATGCATAATAACTGAACATATATGTGTAAGAAATGAATATATATGCGTAAGAACTGAATATATATGCGTAAGAAATGAATATATATCTGTAAGAACTGAATATATATGTGTAAGAACGGAATATATATGTGTAAGAAGTGAATATATATGTGTAAGAACTGAATATATATGTGTAAGAACGGAATATATATGTGTAAGAACGGAATATATACGTGTAAGAACGGAATATATATGTGTAAGAACGGAATATATACGTGTAAGAACGGAATATATATCTGTAAGAACTGAATATATATGTGTAAGAACGGAATATATATGTGTAAGAAGTGAATATATATGTGTAAGAACTGAATATATATGTGTAAGAACGGAATATATATGTGTAAGAACGGAATATATACGTGTAAGAACGGAATATATATGTGTAAGAACGGAATATATATGTGTAAGAACGGAATATATTTGTGTAAGAACTGAATATATATGTGTAAGAACTGAATATATATGTGTTAGAACTGAATATATATTTGTAAGAACTGAATATATATGTGTAAGAACTGAATATATATGTGTAAGAACCGAATATATATTTGTAAGAACTGAATATATATGAGTAAGAACTGAATATATATGAGTAAGAACTGAATATATATGCGAAAGAAAGGAATATATATGTGTAATAACGGAATATATATGTGTGAGAACTGAATATATATTTGTAAGAACTGAATATATATGAGTAAGAACTGAATATATATGAGTAAGAACTGAATATATATGCGAAAGAAAGGAATATATATGTGTAAGAACGGAATATATAGTTGTAAGAACGGAATATGTACGTGTAAGAACGAAATATATGTGTAAGAACGGAATATATATGTGTATATATGTGTAAGAACGGAATATATATGTGTAAGAACTGAATATATATGTGTAAGAAGGGAATATATATGTGTAAGAACTGCAAATATATGTGTAAGAACGGAATATCTATGTGTAAGAACGGAATATATATGTGTAAGAACGGAATATGTACGTGTAAGAACGGAATATATATGTGTAAGAACTGAACATATATGTGTAAGAAATGAATATATATGAGTAAGAAATGAATATTTATGCGTAAGAACTGAATATATATGCGTAATAACTGAATATATATCTGTAAGAACTGAATATATATGTGTAAGAACGGAATATATATGTGTAAGAAGTGAATATATATGTGTAAGAACTGAATATATATGTGTAAGAACAGAATATATATGTGTAAGAACAGAATAAATATGTGTAAGAACTGAATATATATATGTAAGAACTGAATATATATGTGTAAGAACTGAATATATATGCGTAAGAAGTGAATACATATGCGTAAAACTGAATATATATGCATAATAACTGAACATATATGTGTAAGAAATGAATATATATGCGTAAGAACTGAATATATATGCGTAAGAAATGAATATATATCTGTAAGAACTGAATATATATGTGTAAGAACGGAATATATATGTGTAAGAAGTGAATATATATGTGTAAGAACTGAATATATATGTGTAAGAACGGAATATATATGTGTAAGAACGGAATATATACGTGTAAGAACGGAATATATATGTGTAAGAACGGAATATATACGTGTAAGAACGGAATATATTTGTGTAAGAATTGAATATATATGTGTAAGAACTGAATATATATGTGTAAGAACTGAATATATATTTGTAAGAACTGAATATATATGTGTAAGAACTGAATATATATGAGTTAGAACTGAATATATGCTTAAGAACGGAATCTATATGTGTAAGAACGGAATATATATGTGTAAGAACGGAATATGTACGTGTAAGAACGGAATATGTATGTGTAAGAACGGTATATATATGTGTATATATGTGTAAGAACGGAATATATGTGTAAGAAGTGAATATATATGTGTAAGAAGTGAATATATATGAGTTAGAACTGAATATATATGCGTAAGAACGGAATATATATGAGTAACAACGGAATATATATGTGTAAGAACGGAATATGTACGTGTAAGAACGGAATATGTATGTGTAAGAACGGAATATATATGTGTATATATGTGTAAGAACGGAATATATGTGTAAGAACGGAATATATATGTGTAAGAAGTGAATATATATGTGTAAGAAGTGAATATATATGTGAAAGAACGGAATATATATATGTGAAAGAACGGAATATATATGTGTAAGAACTGAATATATATGTGTAAGAACTGAATATATATTTGTAAGAACTGAATATATATGTGTAAGAACTGAATATATATGAGTAAGAACTGAATATATATGCCAAAGAACGGAATATATATGTGTAAGAACGGAATATATATGCGTAAGAACGGAATATGTACGTGTAAGAACGAAATATATGTGTAAGAACGGAATATATATGTGTATATATGTGTAAGAAGGAAATATATATGTGTAAGAATTGAATATATATGTGTAAGAAGGGAATATATATCTGTAAGAACTGAATATATATGTGTCAGAACAGAATATATATGTGTAAGAACGGTATATGTACGTGTAAGAACGGAATATATATGTGTAAGAACTGAACATATATGTGTAAGAAATGAATATATATGCGTAAGAAATGAATATTTATGCGTAAGAGCTGAATATAATATGCGTAATAACTGAATACTATATCTGTAAGAACTGAATATATATGTGTAAGAACGGAATATATATGTGTAAGAAGTGAATATATATGTGTAAGAACAGAATAATATAAGTGCTAAGAACGGAATATATATGATGTCAAGAACAGAATAACTAAGTGTAAGAACGAATATATACTGTGTAAGAACTGAATATATATAGTAAGAACTGACAAAACTATGCGTCAAGAACATAACACATATCGAAAACATACACTATAAGCATAATAACTGAACATACATGTAAAGAATCTAAATCCTATAACATCAAAATACTAAATGCGTACAACAACGAAATATACTATTACAGAACTACAATCATACAAAAACTAAATACATAACACAACATAACACTCACATCCAACACAAACATACACACATCAAACATCATACAACATACAAAATATACCTCACTTACAACAACATATACCCCTCTATCCACAACATACACCTCACATCAACACACATATACCCTCACCTTCAACACACATATACCTCCCTTCACACATACCTATACCTCCCTTCCACATACAATATAACCTCCCTTACAACACATATAAAACAACATATAACATCCCTTCCACACATATACCTCCCATCCACACACACATATACCTCCTATCCACAACATCTAACTCCCATCCACTCACATCTACCTCCTTCAACACAATCTACCCCCTTCCACACACATATACCTCCCTTCCACATACTATACCTCCTTCCACATACATATACCTCCCTTCCACACACATATAACACATATACCTCACTTCCAAACATATACACAACATATACCTCCTTCCACATACCTATACCTCCCCTTCCACACACATAAACCTCCATCCCACACATATACCTCCCATCACACACATCTACCTCCCAACACAACATCTACCTCCCTTCCACAACATAACTCCCTTCCACACAAATCTACCTCCATCCACACACATATACCTCCCATCCACACACATATACCTCCTTCCAACAACATATACCTCACTTCCAACACAACATATACCTCCCTTCCACCAAACACTAATCCCCAATCCACCTCAACACACAATATACCTACCATCACACAAACTATACCTACATCCACAACAATATACCTCCCATCCACACAACAAATACCTCCACATCCACAACATATACCTCCCATCACAACATCTAACTCCCTTCCACAACACATATACCTCCATTCAACACAAATATACCTCCCTTCCACAACATATACACTCCCTACAACACACAACATATACACACATACAAAACCCAACAACAACTAAACATACTAAACACACACCAAACTACAACCACCCCACAACACTAACACCCCACACACACTAAACCCCACACACACCTAACAACCCACACACAACACTAAACACCCCACACACACCTAACAACACCCCCAACCACACAACCCACACAACCTAACAACCCCCAACAACAACCTACCACCCCACACACAACCCTAAACATCCCCACACACACAACAAACCCCACACACAACCTAACAACCCCCCACAACAACTAACAACCCCACACACAACCTAAAAACCCACCCACACACAACCTAACACCTCACACACAACCTAAAACCCCACACAACTAACAACACAACAACCTCAAACCTCACACAACCAAAAACCCCACAACATAACCCTAACAACACCAACAAACAAAACAACCAACCTCAACTAAACCCCCACACACCCACACACAACCTAACAACCCCCAACACACCAACACACAACTAAAACACCCAACCAACAACCCTAACAACCCTACCCACAACTAAAACCACCAACACAAACTAATAACAAACACAACTAACAACTCACAACAACCTAAACCACACAACACAACACAACAACCACAAAACAACCAAACAAACCTAAACACCCACACAAACTAACACACACAACAACCACCAAACACTACCTAACAACCCCAACACAACCTATAACCCCTACCAACAACTAACAACCCAACACAAACAACCTACAAACCACAACTACCATAACAAAACCAAAACAAACCAATACAACCTCCAACACACTAACAACCAACATAACCCTAAAACTACCTACACAACAAACCTAAACTACACAAACAACCTAAAACCTTCAACACACAATCCTAAACAAACTCAACACATACCTAAAACTCACAACAACATACACTCACAAAACAACAAAACCAAAACTACAACATAACAATATACAGATCTAACACAAAATAAACTCATAATAAAACAAAACTCAATCAAACTAATACACCTAACATAAATACCTAACAAACACATAAATACAACTATAACTCATACACACTAAAATCAATCTAAATACACAATATATATTCCTTAATACACAATACAATAACTTCATACACATAATATATTCAGTTCATACAACATATATACATCTTAACACCAAATATATCATAACATACACATAAAATATCATATCATAACGAATAAATATTCATATATACTCATACTAATCATCAATCAGCTCATACGCAATAAATCATTCATACTATATCAATATCTACAAATATCATTACTAATAACATAATCCGTTCATACACGTACAATACACGTTCATACAACATATATATCAGTACTGACACATATATATTCAGTTCTTACAGATATATATTCCCTTCTTACACATATATAATCAAATCTTACACATATATATTTCCTTCTTACACATATATACACATATATATTCCGTTCTTACACATATATTTCGTTCTTACACGTACATATTCCGTTCTTACGCATATATATTCCGTTCTTACACATATATATTCCGTTCTTTGGCATATATATTCAGTTCTTACTCATATATATTCAGTTCTTACACATATATATTCAGTTCTTACAAATATATATTCAGTTCTTACACATATATATTCAGTTCTTACACATATATATTCCGTTCTTTCACATATATATATTCCGTTCTTTCACATATATATTCACTTCTTACACATATATATTCACTTCTTACACATATATATTCCGTTCTTACACATATATTCCGTTCTTACACATATATACACATATATATTCCGTTCTTACACATACATATTCCGTTCTTACACGTACATATTCCGTTCTTACACATATATATTCCGTTGTTACTCATATATATTCCGTTCTTACGCATATATATTCAGTTCTAACTCATATATATTCACTTCTTACACATATATATTCAGTTCTTACACATATATTCCGTTCTTACACATATATACACATATATATACCGTTCTTACACATACATATTCCGTTCTTACACGTACATATTCCGTTCTTACACATATATATTCCGTTCTTACACATATAGATTCCGTTCTTAAGCATATATTCAGTTCTAACTCATATATATTCAGTTCTTACACATATATATTCAGTTCTTACAAATATATATTCAGTTCTTACACATATATATTCAGTTCTTACACATATATATTCAATTCTTACACAAATATATTCCGTTCTTACACGTATATATTCCGTTCTTACACATATATATTCCGTTCTTACACGTATATATTCCGTTCTTACACATATATATTCCGTTCTTACACATATATATTCAGTTCTTACACATATATATTCACTTCTTACACATATATATTCCGTTCTTACACATATATATTCAGTTCTTACAGATATATATTCATTTCTTACGCATATATATTCAGTTCTTACGCATATATATTCATTTCTTACACATATATGTTCAGTTATTATGCATATATATTCAGTTTTACGCATATGTATTCACTTCTTACGCATATATATTCAGTTCTTACACATATATATTCAGTTCTTACATATATATATTCAGTTCTTACACATATTTATTCTGTTCTTACACATATATATTCTGTTCTTACACATATATATTCAGTTCTTACACATATATATTCACTTCTTACACATATATATTCCGTTCTTACACATATATATTCAGTTCTTACAGATATATATTCAGTTATTACGCATATATATTCAGTTCTTACGCATAAATATTCATTTCTTACTCATATATATTCATTTCTTACACATATATGTTCAGTTCTTACACATATATATTCCGTTCTTACACGTACATATTCCGTTCTTACACATATATATTCCGTTCTTACACATAGATATTCCGTTCTTACACATATATTTGCAGTTCTTACACATATATATTCCCTTCTTACACATATATATTCAGTTCTTACACATATATATTCCGTTCTTACACATATATACACATATATATTCCGTTCTTACACATATATTTCGTTCTTACACGTACATATTCCGTTCTTACAACTATATATTCCGTTCTTACACATATATATTCCTTTCTTTCGCATATATATTCAGTTCTTACTCATATATATTCAGTTCTTACTCATATATATTCAGTTCTTACAAATATATATTCAGTTCTCACACATATATATTCCGTTATTACACATATATATTCCTTTCTTTCGCATATATATTCAGTTCTTACTCATATATATTCAGTTCTTACTCATATATATTCAGTTCTTACAAATATATATTCGGTTCTTACACATATATATTCAGTTCTTACATATATATATTCAGTTCTTACAAATATATATTCAGTTCTAACACATATATATTCAGTTCT
>JAWPHD010021006.1:0-29645 GCA_037043455.1 Cyrtodaria siliqua | reverse complement strand
CCTCGTCGTCAGTAGGTATAGAGAGGGGAAAAAAGTTGTAAACTTCGGCTGTTGTTAGCGGGATAGCTACTTTAAATAGGTGTTTTCCGGTATGTCCTCTCCATTAAAATGAGAGAGACACAAATCAAATATAAATCTTGCTACTGAATTGATTTCATAAGTTTTGAAATGGAGAACAACTGACGCTGTTGTGGAAATATGGTGGTGGGAAGATATCTCATCGATCGATACACATGATTTATCCTCATGGGTCTCATGACGTTTTGGAATTTTGCTGAATAAAACATATCTATGACAATATAATTATATAACATCAAAAAATAACAAAAAACAACAACAAAAACAAGAACATATTAAGGTCACACTTAAAACATGTTAGTTTGCCCAAACCCGACCATAGATTGTTCAGATTCTTTTGTTTTCCGCTTCCGTTTATGATTATGTCAGATTGTTTTGTGAATGCTGTTTAAAGTTTAACTGTTTCTTTGGACTGAAAACACTACTTTTTGTACTTATTATTACTAAAACAAACTTCACTCAGAATGCATTAGGACATTTTGCTTGAGTCGTGCGTCGATCAAATATGAATATACGGACGTGTTTTAACCACCCTCGACACTAAGTACACTCGATCACTAAAACAAATAATGGTATTTATTGAATAACCACACAGATGTGTGTCAAAGCAAAATAAGCTTATTACTAATGATATCATAAACAATAATAGTGGTTTAAAGAATGTCCATTTTAATAAGCCGCTTAAGGTTTACCACCACTAAATACATGTAAACCTCCGAGGTGTAGTTCTTATTAAAAAAGTAATCCCTCCTTTTTTGATGAAAACGGGCATTATAAGTAGGGGTAAACTGCCCATTTCTATTCGATTTTCTGGTTGTATGTATAAGAAGCGTATTAATAGGTTTTACTGGATCACTGATGAACATTTTCACAATTTCGGCTCTATGCTTACACTTTTTGAGCAATGAAAACAGTCAATCAATGAAAACAGCTGTACCCTAGACATGTTTAGTAAACAAACAAGAGCTTTCTTATATGTCTTGTGACCCCACCTTTTCTGGTGGAAAATTAGATTTCTATATGAACATTACACTGCTGCATTATCCATACTTGAGTTGAATTTGCAGCAAATCATTAATATGTGACACTTTAACATTGGTGTCTATGGGGAAAATAATTAGTGGTATAATACCTTAAGAATGGGTAACCGTAATAATAGCAAACCCGTAATAATCGCGCTGCGAAAGTAAAGATATTAGCAGTTATGTATTTTTTTTGTAAATCGAATGAAGCTTTTAGTACCATTGAAACCAGCACCGGTTGACACATAGCTGAAGGTGTGATAATATAAAGATTGGCGATTTCGTGACGCAAGGAAGTTTTTGTGTTGGGAGATTATGGACACAATTGTTTAAATATTACATGTATGTCAGACATATTTTCGATGGGGATAAACGTGAAGTGACATAACTGCGCAGTCATACTGAAGAGGTGTTTTGTGGCGCGTGTGAAGATATGTTTGGCAGCATTCGTGGACCGTGATATTTTTACAGCCTTACTTAATTATCATGAAAACACGTATTGGTTGTCGGAAAATAAAAAAACAGGAAAGAACATATAACCACAACATTTTATTTCGGAACATAATACATTGTGTGTTTGATTTTTCTAAAACAAAGCCTTTATGGTCAAATGAGTATAGATTACTCATTTTTATATGATGACAGGTCAACTGTCTGTGTGCGAATATACTTAAGTTCATTAATGGTTTGAAAAGACACTTCATAAACAAATATAAGTGAGTATTTAAGTAAGTATCTAAATAGAGAATATATGTATCTATACTAAAACTACATTCATAAAGCTCCAAACAAAGCATACATCCTCGCACCAAGTTGACATAGTCACACAAACTAGAAGCTGATGGATTACATGCTCGTTTCATTGGCAACTAGACGGAAGGATGGACGCAGTTTCAATTGAAACTTCATCAGACGCGAAAATTGACGTAGTCTAAACGATTTTCTTTCTGCACAATCCATATCGATCAATCTAATTAAAACATTAGAACTAATCATGAACACGAATGTATGCGTGCGCAATCGAAGCCGTTAGCGGATACAAGAGAGGCACGTGAACTTTACAGTAAAGTTTAAAGGAAGTACATCATGATTGGTATTATCTTTAGAATTGTTCAAATACATCCTTTATGTATTTAATTGATAAAAGTAAACTACATGACCCATAAAACACCAATATAAATTACATTGAACATATCAAAATAAACGACACGAAGAAGGTATTTCCTAACTATGGTAACGCGCCAGGGATAGCTATTTTAATCTTGGCGGTAAAACTAATCCCAATTGTACTGCAAAGCGAGCGTTACACGTTCGCTATTTATTACTAATCCTATTCATCATATGTTATCAACATCATCACTGTTTTATCATTATCATCATCACACTTATAAATAGTCGTCATCGATATTACTAATCAGCATCATAAATTACTTAGATTTATCAGCACATACATCGTGGTTGTTATACTAATGTATTCATATTTGTCGCGCGTACCCTATTATAATTAATTTAAGTCAATACAACCTAACGTAATATTGCTTACAATTAATATTTCAAACATGAATAATGTAATTATCACATGCCACACGGGTAATTGCAATAAGACTTGGTAAGAACTAGTTATATCAACATCGTAGCCATGGCTAGACATCAGGTGACGTGTCTTCATCACATCGCCATAATAGTAGCCATTAATCACCATTTAACAATTTAATCGATACTATAGCTAGTCATATTGTATCAGCCTCGACCGTATTAGTCATGATAATTAGTGTGATTCAGTGCTCCAGATACGCTTTCAGAACAATTTGTGTAGTACACATGAAAAAAACAACATTATTATAAGAATCAGTTCTGAAATATTTGCCTGGTTCGTTTTTAGTAAAATGACACTCGGTTTTTGTTATCTTTGAAAAAGTAAAAAGTAAAA
The DNA here is from genome assembly GCA_037043455.1 of Cyrtodaria siliqua. NCBI lineage: Eukaryota > Metazoa > Mollusca > Bivalvia > Adapedonta > Hiatellidae > Cyrtodaria > Cyrtodaria siliqua. Next base: position 26,615 of record JAWPHD010021006.1, on the reverse strand, counting down.
TAACCCTCGGTTTTGGCAGTCTTTAAAAAGTTAAAGTGTTGAATAACCCTCAGTTTGTGTTATCGTTTAAAAAGAAAAGCGTAAAACTAATAACCGTTTTAGAATTTGGTTCGATATCTGATCGTGCAGGATTAAATTAACTGTATCTATATCATCCTTAAATTCATGGTCTCTTCTCACCAATCGTATCTGTGCCCAATCAGTTGAAATAAATCTTCATTGTACGGCTTAAAAAAAGTTTCCAATGCGCGTATAATGGTTGCGTTCACTTGTGTGGAATGTTCATTTCGTCCGCGTCGTTGGTTGTAACAATACGCATTTGTATATTTCGTTCCTGTTTGTATTGTATCTTTCACACAGTAAAACCCTTTTTCTTTATTAAATACAAATGTTTCATTATTAAAAATGTGCTCCAGGCCTAGAAGTGTCTCTATTTTTTGTAAAACACACAATGGGTTGTCTCGGAATTCATTACTCTCAATGATAAGAAACTGACTTAAATCAAAATATTGTAACCACAGTTTCATACATGTTACGTACATTGATTCGGTAAAATACACATTTTGGCTATTTAGTATTCCTTTCTTAAATATATACTCTTCAAAGTCTTTGTACTTTTTGTCCGATTCTGGCTGATGTTGACGCCATGTATAGTGTGACATGATCCTTGATGAAGGTTCTCGCAACATTAAAATAAGTTTCATATCTTTGTTCATATCATGCACTCGCTTTGGAGCCTCCGGTGTGCAGAAATATTTTGGTGTTTTTTCTATAGTTATTTGTGAGGCATAGCTCTCTGGCATCCAGTTTTTGTACCAAATGGGACCTTTTCCGTAGTGACTGGGTTTTTTCCTAAAGGAGTAGCCCGAGTTGAAATAATTCGCTTCTTTCTTTGGTACGACAGCATATGGATGCACTCCCATGAAATCCCTGAGTTCTTCAGTTCCGGCTTTAGCTACACCGATAATTAGACATTTTGGTAATCGTTTAGTCAAGGTAGCACGTTCAAGGTGACCCTGTTTTCGTACATTATCATCGTGAATTTTACGTACTTGTGACAAAACGTCTAAATGATATATAAAATTAATGTCGCTGGTCACGTTACTGTCAGCATCATTAGCTACCTTATCCACTGCACATAGTGTTGTAAGTCGATGTTGTTTTTCAAAGATGCTAATTTCGTCACGATGCACATCTCTTGTTATAGACGTCTTAGTTGCTCTGATGTGTTGTGTTGTTAGTAGACCGTCACTACTGAGTACTAGGCCTACCTGTTCTGTTTCTGGCTTGTTAGTTGACCTGATGTGCTGTTTGGCTAGTAGACCGTCACTACTGAGCACTAGGCCTACCTCGTCTGTTTCTGGCTTGTTAGCAGACATGATGTGCTGTCTTGGCGAAACCGAATTTAGAAGCCATGCAGCAGACGACATTATTACAACCACTCCAAATACAGTTATACTGATGAACTGTATTTGTTTATGCAACATTATTATTTCCGGGATTTTGGATCACGGTATTATCTTCTATCCAATAGAACAGCGAAATTAGAGAACCAGCCTGAAACGAAAACAAAATACACATTAAATGGGTAAACTCAGAGAACCAGACTGAAATGATAAATAAATATACATTTTTTTTTCTATTCCTAACAATGGTATTGTTGAATATTTATATATAGTTATACATGCTCCTATATATTATTATATCATGTAATATGAAATGAAATAGTACATCATGTAATAGAAAGTGAAATAGTTGTAGTACAAACAACATATTTTTGGTTAGTGTGCTATCACTGATGCCTGGATTGGCAACATGTTTAATTAGGCTTCTGACTCTTGTGTGTAAAGTATTTAATAGTAGGCTTTTGTTGCAAATCCAATCATCTATATCAATGTGTTAATATTTTTTATTTTTATTTTTTTATATGTATATATATTTATTTATTTTTATATAGGAGGACACATGACGATTCTAACTTGATGTCTAGTTAAATGTTTCTATAGACAACCTTGAATAGTTCACAGTGACATAGTTTTGCATTACGTTAATCTATTAAGACTATCAACAACAACAAAATTTTTTTTCTCCACACTATCCTTTTATAAACCCAAAAGAAGTAACATATATGTGATACCAATAACAATTATGTTTGATACAGCCCTAACGGTTGCCATGTGCCCCTTCGAACGGGGAGATTACAACAGTTGTTAACATAGTTAACATAATTATACGGAAATGCTATGTGTTGAATTTTGTTGGAATTCAATGTCAGTTAACTGTCGAATAACAGTTTGCAACAATTTAAACGCAATGCAAATCTGACATTTAAGGGAAATTTAAATTTACTGATACATTATAATACTAGTAATCTAAGTGTAGTTTAATAGTGATTTAAGTTGTAATTAAATTCCTCATTTCATGCAGTGTAATGTAATCTCCTATCTATGTTGGTTACATGTACTCCATCACAAATCTCTAAATGTATTTGTATTGTACACTACCTCATCTTTGGTATGCAGGGGCGATAACACAAGTATTACACAAATTATAGGTTAACAACATTTATCTGTTCTAGAAGTGTGCATTTAATTTTGGAATAGTATTTCATGTTTAACATAAAGACTAGATAATTGTAAAGAAATATGAAAAATATAAATTTAAAAAAAAAATGAGGGTGAGAAAAAAAATAAAGTCAATAGGTGTGTACTAATGGAGTAGGTAAAGATTCTATAACAATATGGAATCTTATTTTATATATATATTTTTTTAAACAATTAATGTTCATCCAGTCAGCTCAAAGTTAGGTGCACCACATTTGATAAGGTTTTGTTGTTTTTATAATACAATCCTGTATTTTGACCATTGCTTTTCGAAAAAGGGATTGTTTCATATTCATGTAGGCTATACATTTCTCAACTTTAAAAAGCATTTGAATATAGTTCTTAAAAGCCGTTAAAGTAGTATTAGTTTTCTTTAATTTTTGAATGAATATACATTTATCTGTTCTAGAAGCGTGCATTTAATTTTGGAATAGTATTTCATGTTTAACATAAAGACTAGATAATTGTAAAGAAATATGAAAAATATAAATTTAAAAAAGGAATGAGGGTGAGAAAAAAATAGATAAAGCGAATAGATGTGTACTAATGGAGTAAGTAAAGATTCTATAAATGAAATTGGAATCTTATTTTATATATATATTTTTTAAACAATTAATGTAGATTTCATCCAGTCAGCTTAAAGTCAGGTCCACCACATTTAATAAGGTTTTGTTGTTTTTATAATAAAATCCTCTATCTTGTCCATTGCTTTCGAAAATGTCATATTTATGTAGGTTATACATTTCTCAACTTTAAAAAGCATTTGAATATAGTTCTTAAAAACCGTTAAAGTAGGATTAGTTTTCTTTAATTTGTGGTTGAATATATCTTTTTTGGCAGTAAGGATAAGTTTATTTAAAACGATATCAAAAGTCTCGTTTCCAAAGATGATGTCGGTTATTGACCATACTGTATTAATGTCCTTACACTTATTATGAAAGAAAAGTGCAAGTGTTTGCCAAAATTCCTTTGTTACATTCATAGAATAAGTGTTTTATTGTTTCTATACCTTCGTTACAAAATTCACAAAGGTCTGAATCAGAAATATTCATTTTTTTTAATAAATAACTTGTCCCCAAAATTCTATGATTTATTCTAAATTGAAACCATTGCAGATTTTAATCCTTTGTCGATTTGAATGGCAGTTTGAATAATTTTGACCAGTATATACTTTCGGTAATATTCAGATCATTTATCCATTTTCTTGTTAACAAGGTTGCATTTTTATTGGAGATCATTGCATCATAAATGGATCTGCATACTTTTTCATCCTTTAAGATTATTTCTTTTTGAAGAGTTATTATAGGATTTGGACTATAGCTAGAGAAATGTGGGAAATTAAATTTATTTAGGTAATTTCTGACTGATGTCCTTATTCCTTCGTATTCTAAAAGGTTGGTTTGAATGTTATATTTTTATGTAAATTCTATAAGTGTCATTATATTTCCGTTATAGTTCATGATATCATTTATAAAAATTACACCTCCTGAATACCAATGTCTTAGAAAAATGGGATTATGGCCGACCTTAATATGTGGATTATGCCATAAAGGAAAACAATGAAATTTATTCAATGATGTTGGATCTGCATTCGCTGCAAACAGTTTATAACTAGTAAAACTATCTTTCCAAAATGGATTATGTATTTTATTTATATTACTAGAGATAAAATTTGAGCCAAAACAAGAGAAATTTATAAAAACATGCTTATAATTCGTTGAAAATATTTAGAGATTTTTTATTGCCTGATCCAAATTGGTTTGAGTGAAATGAAGAATAAATCCAAATCCAACATTCGGAGACCACCTTGCGAGTATTGAAGGCACATAGTGGATCTTCTAATTTTATCAGGTTTTCCACTCCATACAAAGTTAAAGAAAAGTGTTTTTTATTCCCGGATCTTGTCTTGTTTCGGATTTGGCAAAGTTAAGATAAGCTGGTTTACTTTGGACATGGCTTAGCTCTTTATTACTTTAATTTTTCCAATAGCCGTCAGTATTCTTTTGGACCAATTTAATAGTAATTGTTTAACATCCAAGATTTCTTTCATCATAATTTATTTCTAGCATTGATCCAAGATCAACAGAAAAGTTAATACCTAACACTGTAAATTCATTCTCCCAAGATAGGTCATAATCTTCACATAGTTTAATATAACTATTTGTTCACTGAGCCAAACCATACACATTTAGGTTTTTCAGTATTGATATTAAGGCCTTACATTTCCGCACAAAATGTTAGCACATTAAGAGAATTTCTAAGTGAGTTCTCTGAACCAGCTAGCAATAAAGATGTATCGTCTGCATACTGTGATATTAACTGTTTTGTTGACCCGACTTTTTTTAATACCTTTTATATTGGGGTTATTTCTCATGAGAACAGCCAATATCTCTGCGCAAAGAATAAAAATATATGGTGACAGCGGATCGCCCTTGTCGGCAGCCTCTTTCAAGATTGAACCATTGAAAGGTGACCGTTTACAGAGATTCAAGATTCAGTGTTTGTGTATAGAACTTTTATCCATTCCTTAAAGTAAGGCCCAAACTTAAAATAGTCCAGGACTTCTAAAATAAATGTCCACGCAACTGAATCAAAGGCTTTTTCAAAGTCAATAAGTAATACTAGTCCTGGAATGTTATATTGTTCTGCATAGAAAATTAAGTCATATAGTAGTCTAAAACCAGTTTGAACTTCACTAATTATTAATGGTAAAACTTTTTTTAGCCTTTGGGCTATACTTGCAGAAGCTAGTTTATATGAAACATTTAAGAGAGAGATTGGTCGCCAGTTTTTTTAGGAATTGCTTATCTTTATTTCTTTCGGTATACAAATAATAATCCCTTGCTTCTGTGAGATAGATAGTTCACCTTTATTAAAACCATCATATATCGCTCTAACAATAAAATTCCCTATATCTCCCCAGAAAAAATTGTAAAATTCCGCAGGAAAGCCACTTAAACCAGGACTTTTAAAATTAAACATTCGCTTAAGGCTACTTAACATATCTCAGGTAAGAGGGCCTTCGAGTAGATTTTTATTTTTCTCTGTTAGTTTTGGTATATTCATTTTAGATAGTATCTCTTTAAGATTTGCATGATTTGTTTCATGATAGGAACATAGTTTTTTTATAGAATTATCTAGTTTCATTTCAAATATCTTTCTGAGACTTAATTATTATGTTACTTTTTGTTTTTAGGCTTATCAATAAGCACTTATGACTTCTATGGTGATGTGATTTATAAACTTCGTAAGATTCTTGGTCATGATCACTTTCATAATATCTTTGTTAAACTTGTTAAAAAGTTTATCAAAAGAGGTTATGACCCTATCATTTTGCAACGTACTGCATGCTTGGTGGTGGACCCTTTTAAAGTTCGCCACTATGCTTTCCTCTTTAATTGTACGATGACCGGACAGGCTGTGGACCCTATGATGACGCCTACCTAAAGCCCATTGGGACGGTGGCGTTTGATGTTTGTCCATGTTCTTTCTTGTCGTGCCCTTAATGGTGTATTCTCTTACTGCTCTGGCTTCTGCCAAGTCACTGAGTACCTTCATTGTGGCTTTTTAGGCTATTTTTTTTTGTATTATATTTACACGAGCATATTCGTGTTTTACTTATATTGCCTATTGATGCTGCCTTGTTGGTTAGAGTTTAGATCATGGCGGGAATTTCTTTATTTACACTGTCCTGTTTTAATGGGATGACAGTAGGGTAAGTGTGAGGTTTGGTGCACCCTAGAACCGGTTTAAACCCCCAGTGGCCTACTTTGCCACTGACCGTTCCAAGGCGGTAGCCATATTGTCAACCCTTTAGTGTTTGTGATGTCGTTTGCATTTTTTATTACTTTTGCCTTTTCGTTTGTCTGTTTGCGTGTTTGTTTTTGTGTTTTGTGGTTGACTGTCGTCCTTGAATGCTGCTTTCCCTCTCCGATATTTTTATCCTTCTCTACACTATATACTACCTTACCACGTCACCTTATTAAAGACAAGTTTATTGCGCTTATTCAAAAAACATTCGCTAGGGAAAATACTACATTTTTGACCTGTAATAATATTAAATGGATTTTTACTAACAGCAGTTTAGATAATTACACTATGTGGACTTGCCATGAAGTTTGTAAAGCACTCATTTTCCTATTAGATAATATTTTTGTCAGGTATGGAACCACCGTTTACAGACAAATAGTTGGTATCCTTATGGGTAGGAACTGTGCACCATTTGTCGCAGATTTGTTTTTATATTGCTATGAAAGAGATTTCATGTTGAGTCTTTCACCAGATATACAGGCAGATGTTATTGAAGCCTTTAATGACACCTCTTACATTAAGGGTTAACAGATTTTACATTAAGGGTATTTAGTATTTAGCGTATTTTTTGTTTTACATTAGGGTGACCAGATTTTACATTTGTGACAAAGTTTTTTGTTTACATTTGTGTCATTTTTTACATTTAGCGTTAAAACGTGTGGCAGTTTTACATTTACAGTAATTTTTACATCTGAGTTTCTTACACATAACATTGTGTGAGTATACATTAAGTAACTAAAACAAAGAAAGAAAAGAAAAAGAATAACTTAATTAAAACAAGTTGTAAATTGTGTTTCTACAAAGCCTAAAAGCTATTTTGTCTACACGGCAAGTTAAACAACATTTAAAAGTAAACTGTATGATAAAGGCATTAAATGTGTTCAGTATACTAATTTAGTATCTTACCTTTTGAGAAAATGCTGACAGTTATTTTCTTCAATTTCCTTTCTGACACTGTTTGTTAGTTTATACGTTGTCCTTCCGTCTGCTTGTGCGAGAATACTGAAACTTATTTACTGCATCTATATAACGACACACCACATGGCTGATAAACAGAAACGTATTGATCGAGACAGTGACACGTTTCGCTTATCAAAGTACTGAAGGTACTGAGATGAGTAGTATTGTTTGAATTGAATTGAATTGGGGTTTTAAGGCGCACCAACACATGCAAATGTTATATGGCGCCTAACAGGCATAAACATGACAGGCTCATCTTCCATGTACATCGAGATGAAATATGGAAAATGGGCCTAGAACCTTCTCACCCTGAACTGCAGAGTTGCTGCAAATTCTATCGTAGAAACTCCATTTACGCTGGAGCCACGTTATTGTTTTTCTGCCACTGCTCTTTTGATACGAGCGAGATAGCACCTGAAACAATGCAGGGATCATGATGAAGACTTTTAATGAACATGAACAAGAAATGATAAAATGAACATGAATTTGGGGGGATTCTATCCCTCTGCCTACCCCTCCAAAGGGATCTGCAGTAGCATTGTTTGAAAGAAGTTACAAAATAATAGTTTTGCCGATTAGTGATATCGCAAGTCAGGTGACCGGATATTCTGGTCTCCGATCACAGTTGTTGTGGCGTTAACGTGTAGTAGGTGCAAGAGATGATTCACATTATATTACTTTTCTCATGAACACTCCCAATAAAACCGAGTCTGCTACTGTTTTTGTTTTCGTTGCTTCCAAGGGTTCCACTTTTACCAAGGGATCCACTTTTTTCCAAAACAATCCACTTTTTTCAAGGGTTCCACTTTTTTTAGACATCCAATAATGGGTTGGGGCTTTACAATGTCGCCTTGATTATGAATCAGTAGTGTTGTTACGTGTTGTCCTTCGGAGTGTTCGAGCCCAATACTTGCGGCTTTAAAATGGGATACCAATTATGCAGGTGAGGTGCTTTTATATAACCTTTCATGTATAGACTCGATAATTCCGAGTCTTCTGATGTTCTCTCTTGTTTGTGTTTGTTGTTTCCAATGGATCCTCTTGATATAACACCACGGAGGAGATTGGTACTCACACTAGGTGAGTGTTTTGATAATTATATAGGCGAAAGTCATTTTGGGTGGCATTTTCTAGATACAAAAAGGAAAACAAATATTCCTTTAGAAACCACAGCACTCAATGACAATGGCACCGTAGGTTTCCACTGTAATACAAACTAAATTAAACTACTAGTAAGTTAATGAATTAACAGGACAATACGCAACATAAATAGTAGTGAATGTAGAGATACAGACTTGGAAAGGTCAGTATGCAATACGGCCTACCGGATCTAAAATAAAAGTACATCCCATCAAAATGAAATAGGAGCGATACAATTAAAAGTTGTTGTAAACATATATAAAATACACTAAATATTATATTCTAGTACTCAAGATGTATTTCCCATGAAAACGACACTTTTGATATTTGCATGTATTAGAACAGCATCAATATAGTTTGTGTGGCGGACATTTTGGATTTGGACTTCTAACTCAGGTGTGTATTCATAAAAACTTGTCAGCACCGCAACATAATATAGGTTAAATGGCACCAAGACATGTTTTCCTTGTATGCTAGGCCATATATGACAGTCCATTTTTTTTGTGGTAGCGGTCGACCACTCCTTCTTTTCTGGGTAGAACCAATAATGTATACCATCCCGTCATCCGTAAGAACTTTCTGGATCCTAGCATAATGCACATAGAGATAAACATATGAGTACATATTCAGACATTTAACAACTACTGGAGAAAGGGTATGACTTGTTAACTCCCTATGTAAGTGTTCTCCTACGATCATTCAGGGGCTAGATAGGTCCTCAAAGAGTGTTGGAATTAAATAAATATAGCTAAGATTAATTAAACTAGCAGTACTATGTTTTGTTATGCAGACCACGTTTGATGTTAAAACATATCTTGTGTTAATTAACATAACATATTAATATAAATCTGTGATATGTACGCAGCTGTTAAATGTATGTATTGTAGTGTTTTGTAATAACGATCATCTACATAAATTATCATCAAATGAATATTGGAAAATGGCAACATCTTGAAACGAAATGACAAAATACATGTCAAACTTCAAGAAGAACAATATTTATGTTACACACTTTGTATCTCCATATAGTCATATACAGACAAATACATGTCAAGCTTCAAGAAGAACAATATTTATGTTACACACTTTGTAACTGCACATAGTCATATACAGACAAATACATGCATTTCTACCAAACAAAAGAGTAGAGCTTCCATGGCCGGGATTGTAAATACGCTGCAGTTGAAACTTTCTCGTCTCTCAACACTACGGGTTCGAATGGGAGCTTGACTTGTCATTGAAACAGTTTTGTTTTTTTGCGGATGACAGGAATAAGGTAAAACACTATGCAGCTGTAACAAAAAAGGAGCTGTTTATACAATTTAAGACAATTTCAGCTATATCTCTACCTACAGTCGAAAGGTTGTAATAACAATATTCTAGGATAAACAAAGATATTTTCATTTTCGGTTTGTGTTATCATGCCGTTTTCAAGTTAGCTGTAATGGTTCAGGCACAATGCATTGACAATGTAAAAAGTCATATCCATACCAGCCCTCAGTCCTAGGGCTAATATGAGAAGTGAAACCTAGGACTTATTGCATATGCATGCTCAATGTTTATATTGTTAGCACTTATGTGATCATTTTATTTAAATATAGGTTTCTACAATATGAACTTAATTTGCCACGTCTGAGCTGGTGGTTTACCACATGCCTTTGAACAGTAGCGAATTTAACCTATAGGGATGTATCTGTATGGGGCGGCTAAATGTACAATGCTATTAGGCACTAACCGCTTTCACTTCCAACAGTTGACTTGTATGTAGATGTACGTGGAAGTGACATAGCCTACTAACATGTCAGTTCAAACATATGCTGTGAAGTTGTACTTGGCGGTGAAATAGCCTACTAACATGCCAGTTTAAACATATTGTAAGAATGAATGAATGGTGTTTTTTGCGGCACGTCGACACATAAATAGGTCATTTTGCTCTCAAAAACTGATGAAAGATGAAGAAATGAAGTAGTAATTAGAAATTAATGTAAATATATAAAGATAAAACTATTTTCAAATAAGGGATGATGTGGTAAACTATGTATATATTATGTAAATAAAAAAGGTCCCGTCAACGGGTGTGTAAACAAGTAAATATATATAAGAATATATCATAATGATTTATAAAGTCTGATTTCTTTCAGGAAATCTATAACAAGACTAAAATCTGTAGTATCAAATAACTCGTTCATATTATTAACTGGGTAGTACCTTTGCCGCATAGGATCAAAGTCTACACTTTACAACAATATATGTTTGACCGTTAACGGTGAAAAAACAGGGTATACATTCTGGTAATTGCTCACCTTGTAATAAATATGAATGAGTATAACGTGTATGCTCTTTCCTGCACATGGCTAGAACAACATCGTCTCGAAGAATGGGTCTACTAGATGGACACCATTCTCCGAGTAACGGTTTAATTGTCTGAATGAATGGAGTGTATTGTTCACTGAGAAATCCCAAGCGGCTTGCCAAGAGTTACAAATATATGCGTTAATACACATTTTAAAATCAGTATAAGGTAATTTTGTATTAGATATATGTAAACCTAATGCAGCTTTAGCAGCACTATCAGCTCTATGATTACCACGTATTCCTATATGGCTTGGAAGCCAGCAGAAAATAATAATATTATCAGCTATAAGAGAATTGGAATTTAATAAAAGTTGAAGCACAGCTGGGTTATCGTGTTTCATATTACACAGGGCCCGAAGATATGAAAGTGAATCAGAAAATATTACAATATGATCATAGTCATATTTCAGAATATAGTCTAATGCAAGTACAATTGCCTTAACTTTAGCTGAAAAGATAGAGGCCTTGTCAGGCGGGCGGCTCTTTATGGTGTGTCTGTAAACAACAGCTGCTGCAGCTACCTTATCTCCATCGTTAGAACAATCTGTGTATATGTGTTGAAAGACACTGTATTTCGATTGTAAGAACCTCAAAGGTAACAATTACCGTAAATGTAACAACTGTCACAAATGTTAAAGTCTAACATTAAATGTAAACAAATACACAAATGTAAAATGCACTTTGTCACAAATGAAAAATCTTGTCATCCTAAATGTAAAACAAAAAAGACGCTAATTGTAAAAACAAAATTGCAAGTGCAAACATGTGAAAACGACAAATGTAAGAACTACTTTCGATTATTGAAGCAAAATACAGTAATGACTAAATCGATGACATGCTTGCCATTTTAGTATATTTAGTATATTTAGTAAAGAAACGATAGTTATAAGTAATACTTAAAACAAAGAGATTGCTATGCGAGGCTTATTGTGTTTCAGTGTTACATACTGTCTGTGAGGGTGTAATGTATGACTTTGCGCACTATTGCAGATGTTTGCTTCATTTCGTACACCAGATGGGTTAGTCACCAAAAACATCATTTTATTGATGGATCAACTAAACACAATGTGTGTTCAATGTACTATGACCACTAAACCATCTGGTGTACGAAATGAATCAACCATGTGCAAAAAAATCTCCAGTTCCTTATTCGACTTTTCACATGAGTTATGTGGCAACATGTGCCTTTAAAGTTCAAATCTTTTGATTCGGTCATCCTACAAAAATAGTTTCTCGAAGTTTCTTGGTCGAAAAGCATTGCGGCGTAAGTAATGAAAATTGTTATTTTTATCGTATTACACTAATTCTTCATAACAGTTGCAGCTTAAATGAGTTTGAAAAAGACACTTCCCCTTGAAGTTCATCCTTTTTTTCGGCAGATTGCTTTGAAACAATGTGTTTTCAATATTGTTTGGCCATTAAACCATCTGGCGCACGCAATTAAGCAAACATCTGCTATAAATACTCCCGTTCCTTATTCGCCGTCGAATACGGAACAAGGAACTGGTTCTCCTTCCCTATTCGTTATTCGGAGCTTATCACTGTTCTGTGTCAATGTGGTCATTTAAATCAGTTTTTTCGAAAGCCAAGTGAAATAAAGAATAAGTTTTTTTTTATGTTTCTTGTCAAGTGGACTTCACTGTTTGTGAGTTAGTACAGAAAATGTGTTCATGATACTCCAGTTTCTTATTCGACTTTTCACATGAGTTCTGTGGGTACATATCCCTTTAAAGTTCAGATTGTATTGGTCCTGTCTTCCTACAAAATGGTTTCTCGAAATTTCTTTGCAGAAAAGCATTGCTTTGTAAGTAATGAAAAAACAAATGTTTGGATCGTATTACGCTAATTCTTCAATTGGGGCTCTCCCTTTAAAGTCAATTATTTTTTTAGCAGATCACCTTGAAGCAATGTTTTTTCAATGGTTTTCGCCACTAAACCATCTGGCGTATGAATTGTGGCAAACATCTGCAATAAGTAATCCCGTTCATTATTCGCCGTCGAATACGGAACAAGGAACTGGTTCCACGTTCCTTATTTGTTATTCCGAGCTTATCACTTTTCTATGTAAATCTATTCAATTTTATTCACTTCATCTTTCGGAAGATGATGTGAATACAGATTTCCTGATGTTTCTTGGCAAGCAAACTTCACTGTTTGTGAATGTGTAAAGAAAATGCGTTCATGGTACTCCAGTTCCTTATAGAGAGTTCTGTGGGAACATGTCCCTTTAAAGTCCAGATTTAATTTGGTCCTGTCAACTATATGATGTACGAAACGAAGCAAACATCTGCAATAAATACTCCTGTTCCTTATTCGACTCCGAATAACGAATAAGGAACGAGGAACCAGTTCCTTGTTCCTTATTCGTTATTCGGAGTTTATCCCTGTTCTTTTTAAAGATGTTCATTGCAAACAACTTGTTCCATCGCCGGATGATCTAAATAAATAGTTACTTTCATACTCCTTTTGTAATTCTGAAAATAAAATTGGACATGCAATTGGGGCTAGATAAGTTACATGTGTTACATGTAATCGCATCGGGTGTTATTCGCTGTTAGATGTGTTTTTATATCTGGCCACGATATACCTTAAGATATATATTAGCCTTTATTTTAGAAGAAGGAATATGGAAGCGTTCCTTATTCGTTATTCGAATAAGGAATAAGTAATTAGTTCCTTGTTCCTTATTCGAATAACGAATAAGTTTGAACCAAAGTTCATTTCATTACGCAGAAGATATAAAATAAACGACCAGAAGAAGGTATTTCCTAACTATGGTGACAAGCCAGGGATAGCTTTTTAAAACTTGGCGGTGAAATAGATCGCAAGGTATTGCAAAGCGACCGACATGTGTAGATATCGCTGATTTGCACTGCGTGAAAACTATTTATAACTTGCGAATTTCTCTAGGGAATTTTAAGACTAATTTTTAATTATTGCGCTGAATTATAGGAAACTGTTAATGTTCCATCTATTTATACGAACTATTTCACTTGTTAAATTGGTCAATTCATACTTGCATATGCTTGTTTTAAAAAAATAGGCCAATATCCTGATGCCATTCACAACTAAGTGCAATACTGTTGTTCTATAGGCAAGTTTTTATTTTATTTGAATACATACGCTCAGTAAATAATCGTTTATTGCAGAGCCCGTTTACGGACCTTGACTAAGCGTTCACAGTGTCGTCCGGGTGTATGTGTGTCAGTTCATCCCATCGTCCGTCCGTTCGTCTGATTTAATTTCTTAATATATTCTTCGTTAGTTGCAGGATTTTTACCAATCTCCACCAGAATGTACATTATATGGTTCCAACATGCACAGTTTCGGGTCACTATGACCTACTTTCAAAGGTCTCTGCTACGACATGCGTATTTTGATTCTTTCTCGCAGGACTTTCACAAAACTTCACCAGGATGTTCCTTATCGCGAGCATAAGCTTGCTTACGATTAAAGCGTTGCTGATTTTCTGAAATCACTATACTAAGCAATAAATGCTTTCACCAAACTGCTAGAGTTACCTACCGTATTATTGCGTTGTGGGAAACGATGCACCGGTGATTCGTATTTTTATTCGTATATTCATTTCTTTCAATGTTTACCTAAGTTAAAATATTATACAAAGGAACATGAGCATAAACAATCTTGTTGGTATTTGATACTTAGATGTCGTATTTAAATAAAAGTATGCAAACTAAATTAGTAACTCACGTAAAGTGTAATACATGAGGTAGCACTGACATAGTTTCATGTTTGTTCAAACTTTGTTGTTACCAATCCCAACATTCTCTAAATAATATTTATCTTCACGGTTGTAGAATTTTCTGGCCGGTTTTGTGATATTTTGTATCACAGTTGTCTTGTAATATAATACAATTAGGGAAAAATGAAGATTCTGCCAAACCCATACCAAAAAGCGTACTAGTCTAAAGAGTTCTAATTCAACAGCCTTTGTATTTGTTTTTTAAAACTTTAAACGCATTTTTCTACGTTAGACATACGATGTTTTTTTGTGTAAATGGGGTTTTGCGCCATTTTTTAGCACATGTTAGGCCATATATACATGTATGACGGTCGATTTACGATGAGAAATACAATTTCAGGAGAGTAGTCTGTAGGAAGAATTGTCCAGCACTGGTGGCCGTTGGTACAAATCTTTTTGCAAATATGCATCGGTAAGTTTGATGTAAGTTTCGTGATCGTGTTTTTGTTTCTATTAAGTAGAATACGGCTTAAGCCGGTGCTAGGTGGAGTGAGAGGTATTGCAAATTATATTACCTCATGAACAGTAAAAGCGAGTCTACTATTTTTCTCTCTTGTTTGCATTTTGTTGCTTCCAATAGGATTCCTTTTTTTTCAGGATGTATTCACACTATCGTTTGTGTTTAGTGCTGTGTGGTGGCTATATCCACACCAGACTACAAACCAGTAGTTTTATTACTTACTGGTCCTTTACGATAATCAATCCCATTATGTGTGGCCTTAAAGTAGAATACGATAAAAGACAGTGCTAAGGAGCATAGGAGGTGTTGACAATTATATTGCCTCTCGTGAACAGGCGCAATAAAACCGAGTCTGCTACTTTGCTTTCTTATTTGTGTTTTTTGTTTCAAAAGGATAACCTGTCTGTATTTATTGACATTCAATAGCGTTTGTTTAGTGATGTGTGGCGCTGATAGAAGTCGCCCCGACTACAATTCAGTAGTGGTATTACTTATTATTATTTTGGGAGCATCAAGCTCAATCTGCCTGGCTTTAAAGTAGAATACCGCTAAAGCCGGTGCTAGTGGGCAAGAGAGGTGTTGCAAATTATTCTACCTCTCATGAGCACAGTCGATAAAACCCGGGTCTTCTTCTTTTCTCTCTTGTTTGTTGCTTCCAAGTGATCTCCTTTTTAGTATTGTTTGACATTCACACTATCGTTTGTTTAGTGCTGTGTGGCGGTGTAAAGAGTAGCCCCGACTACTAATCAGTATGCTAGGGGCGTGAAAGGTGTTGCAAATGATATTGCCCCTCATGAACAGACTCAATAAAACCTAGTCTGCTACTTTGCTTTCTGGTTTGTGTTTGTTGCTTCCAACGGATCTCTTTGCAGTGTGTATTGACATTCACACTAGACGTTGTTGAGTGTTGTGTGGTAGCTTTAAAAAATCGCCCGACTACATATCAGTAGCGTTATTACTTACAAGTTATTTGGGATTATCAAGCCCAATCTGTGTGGCATTAAAGTAGAGTACCGCTAAAGCCGATGCTAGGGGGCGGGAGAGGCGTTTCAAATTATATTTCCTCTCACGAACAGACTCAATTAAACCGAGTATGCTACATTTCTCTCTTGTTTGTGTTTGCTGCTTTCAGGGAATTCCTTTTAAAAGGCGTAATAAAGGTTTTGTTGGTAGATATTTTAAATTGTTCTAAACTTCATCTGCATCACGCTGATTATTTATTATTGTGTTGCTTACTTGCTTGCCACGGAACTATACTTGGTTTCGTCAGCATAACGCATCCTTATAAACAATTCCTACGTAAAACGCACAATTTACAATACAGTCTAGATGAACACATTTACTGCAACAGTTGCATTGTCAATTTTCCAAACTTCAAGTACACATCCTAGTAAACAATTCTTACCTTAAACGCACAAATTACGATGCAGATGAATCAAACACATTTAATACAAACATTACATTGGTTATTATTTTTATAATTTGTTGCACACATCATAATACACCCATAATGAATCACCGAGACGTATCAAACGCATTTAATGAAACAGTTATTTTGGCAATTTCCCTAACCTTTCCTATCCATCATAACACATCATTGATGCATCACCGAGATAAAACTGACACATTTAAGTCAACCATAAAATTGTCAATTTCCCAAACCTTTCGTATCCATCCTACCACACACTTGATGCATCACCGATATAAAACTGACACATTTAATGCAACCATAATATTGTCAATTCCCCAAGCCTTTCGTACCCATCATAACACACACTTGATGAATCACCGAGATGTATCAAACACATTTAATGCAACAATAATATTGTCGATTTCCCAAAACTTTCGTTCCCATCATAACACACATTTGATGAATACCCGAGACTTATCCAACAAATTTAATGCAACAATAATATTGTCAATTTCCCAAACATATCGTACATTTGATGAATCCCCGAGACTTATCCAACACATTTAATGCAACAATAATTTTGACAATTTTCCAATATATCATACCCATCATAACACACATTTGATGAATCACCGAGACTTATCCAACACATTTTCGTACCCATCATAACACAAATTTTATGAATCACCGAGGCTTATCCAAACCATTTCGTACCCATCATAAAACACATTTGATGAATACCGAGACTTATCCAACAAATGTAATGCAATAATAATATTGTCGACTTCCCAAACATTTCGTTCCCATCATAAAACACATTTGATGAATCAACGAGACTTATCCAACAAATGTAATGCAACGATAATTTTGTCGATTGTCCAAACCTTTAGTACCCATCATAACACACATTTAATGAATCACCGAGATTTATCCAACAATTTAATGCAACAATAATATTGTCGATTTCCAAAATCTTTCTTACCCACATTTGATGAATCACCGAGACTTATCCAACACATTTAATGCAACAAACAAAATCTGACATGTCTTGACTATTGATCTTTATTGCTGAATGTGTTAAAGATAACGAATGAAAATTTAAATTGCATTGTTTATGAAAGCTTCTTGTTAATTGTTGCAAAATCCATCATAACAATTCAAAATTGATAATGTAATGAACAAAACATCTCGAATACTTTATTATATGAAGAAAAAAGCAAGTAAACAGTTTAGCTAATTTCTATTTAAAATAAACGTTGATAGACTTTTACTGTTTTGAGAGCAAAAATAAAACAACAGCAAAATATAGGCCTAAAATCATACACTGAAGGAACCACCAGTAGTAATTACTCAATGGTGACAGCACTGACTTATATTATTCAAGACCGTGTGGACATATCAGAGAGTTCTATGTACATGTACATGTAGTCGTTGTGTTAAGGCTAACAACTCTGTGAACTAAATGAATGTCTATGTAGTTAATTGGCTGAAACAAAACAGGATTGACGTTTTTAGTGTTTTTTTAGTTCGTCGTCTAATACAAATATATTAACATGGTCAATACCTTGTTGCTATTTACTCATCTAGCATTTCAAGAGTTGATAACAGCTATACATCTATGGAATTCGTCGTCTAATACGATAACAGCTATACATCTATGGAATTTGTCGTCTAATACGATAACCAATGATGGTATTGATTTCATCAGCTATCTAGATAAAATCTAAAAACATGATTTTAACCATGACACTAGTTAACCCATGTGGTTCCTTGTCTAATAAGAAACTAGTGTCATGGTTAAAATCATGTTTTTAGATTTTATTAGATAGCTGATGAAATCAATACATCCATTGAGTTATCCGTCTATTACTAAAACATAGACATGGTCCATATCACTTCCCAATTTACCAGTCGTGCATATAGCATCTAGCATTAAATGAGCTGATACTACCAATACATCCATAGAGTACGCCGTGTAATTTGAAAATATAGACACTTTACCAGTTGTTTATCTAACATTTTAAGACCTGATTGCATCAATAAATACATGTTATCGGGATAGTTATATTAAATGCAAATAGGAGAAATATGGTATGTTACAGTTTTGATCGGCTCCTGAGCTTGTATATCATAGTCCCGTCACTAAATATCTGAAACGATATAAGGTAAACTATTAATAGATTATTATTATTATTATTATTATTATTCAATCGCATTAAACGTAGACCCTTTATCACGCTACGATATTCTACACTTCAAGGATCTGACAACAGTGCATTGGAGGTCAAGTCAGATTGACCTTACGATTAGCCAATCAGGTTTCAGCACTGCGCATATCTCGTTTAGTTCAAACGATGTGGATCAGTCTACGTCGGTATTGAAAGGGACAATGTCCGTAACTTTTAGTTAATTTCTATTTAAAATAAACCTTGACAGACTTTTACTGTTTTGAGAGCAACAATAAAACAACAACAAAAAAAGATAATGAATTGGCAGCATGCTTGTTAAATGTAATATCCATCATCTTGAGACATTGGTATTACTTGCAAAGCTACGTTTGGCAATGAAAACCAATGTCATTAATATAGAACATATCGAAGACGCTGATTAAATTTGCAAACATAATTTAAAGGGTCAGTTCCATGACTTGAAGGAAAATAATACAGTACAGAAGATACTTACCGATTTTCCCACTCGGGATCAACAACTGCCTGTTTGAGTTTTGGGTCAAATCTCAAGACTTTGGCATAAAGAGTATACAAATCATATCAAATTTGAGAAATCGTTTAAAACATCTTCTCATGATTTGGAAATATCGGTAACCTGTGTACAGTGAGGAAGATCCTTGGCAATTCTGATCGATATTAAGGAAAAGGCCCCCGCTAGTGCCACCAACAGATCTTCTTCAATTCCAAGTCAGAATGACGTCATGTATGTAGAGGAGCCTGAGTCATCAAAATATAGGCCTAAAATCATATACCGAAGGAACCACCAGCAGTAATTACTCAATGGTGAAAGCACTGACATATTATACAAGAACGTGTTGACATATCAGAGAGTTCTAAGTACATGTACATGTAGTCGTTGTGTTAAGGCTAACAACTCTGTGAACTAAATGAATGTCTATGTAGTTAATTGGCTGAAACAAAACAGGATTGACGTTTTTTTAGCAAAAGGTAGTAGTGTTTTTTTAGTTCGTCGTCTAATACAAATATATTAACATGGTCAATACCTTGTTGCTATTTACTCATCCAGCATTTCAAGAGTTGATAACAGCTATACATCTATGGAATTCGTCGTCTAATACGATAACAGCTAGACATCTATGAAATTCGTCGTCTAATACGATAACAGCCATACATCTTTGGAATTTGTCGTCTAATACGATAACAAAGCATGGTCAATTTCAATGCTTATTTATCATTCTTGCATCCAGCATTTCAAGAGCGGATTCAATCTATAAACCCATGTGGTTCCTTGTCTAATAAGAAACTAGTGTCATGGTAAAAAAACATTTCAATGTTTTTAGATTTGATTAGATAGCTGATGACATCAATAAATCCATTGAGTTCGCCGTCTATTACTTAAACATAGACATGATCAATATCACTTCCCAATTTACCAGTCGTGCATCTAGCATCTAGGATACTACCAATACATCCATAGAGAACGCCATGTAATTTGAAAATATAGACACTTTACCAGTTGTTATCTAACATTTTAAGACCTGATAGCATCAATAAATACATGCTATCGGGATAATTATATTAAATAAAAATCGGAGAGATACGGTATGTTACAGTTTTGATCGTGAGATTGTATATCATAGTCCCGTCACTAAATATCTGAAACGATATAAGGTAAACTATTAATAGATTATTATTATTATTATTATTATTCAATCTCATTAAACTCAGACCCTTTATCACGCTACGATATTCTACACTTCAAGGATCTGACAACAGTGCATTGGAGGTCAAGTCAGATTGACCCTACGATTAGCCATTCAGGTTTCAGCACTGCGCATATCTCGTTTTCTTGAGACATTGGTATTACTTGCAAAGCTACGTTTGGCAATGAAAACAAATGTCATTAATATAGAACATATCGAAGACGCTGATTAAATTTGCAAACATAATTTAAAGGGTCAGTTCCATGACTTGAAGGAAAATAATACAGTACAGAAGATACTTACCGACTTTCCCACTCGGGATCAACAACTGCCTGTTTGAGTTTTGGG
This sequence comes from Cyrtodaria siliqua, assembly GCA_037043455.1. Lineage (NCBI taxonomy): Eukaryota > Metazoa > Mollusca > Bivalvia > Adapedonta > Hiatellidae > Cyrtodaria > Cyrtodaria siliqua. The sequence continues at coordinate 5,873 of JAWPHD010021006.1, read as the reverse complement.
TCAAATATCAAGACTTTGGCATAAAGAGTATACAAATCATATCAAATTTGAGAAATCGTTTAAAACATCTTCTCATGATTTGGAAAGATCGGTAACCTGTGTACAATGAGGAAGATCCTTGGCAATTCTGATCGATATTAAGGAAAAGGCCCCCGCTAGTGCCACCGACAGATCCTCTTCAATTCCAAGTCAGAATGACGTCATGTATGTAGAGGAGCCTGAGTCATCAAAATATAGGCCTAAAATCATATACCGATGGAACCACCAGCAGTAATTACTCAATGGTGAAAGCACTGACATATTATACAAGAACGTGTTGACATATCAGAGAGTTCTAAGTACATGTTCATGTAGTCGTTGTGTTAAGTCTAACAACTCTGTGAACTAAATGAATGTCTGAAAGGAAACAGGATTGACGTTTTTTCAGTACAAAAGCTTGTAGTGTTTATTGAGTTCGTCGTCTAATACAAATATATTAACATGGTCAATATCATGTTGCTATTTACCAGTCTAACATTTCCTTATTTACCAGTCGTGCTTCTAGAGTTTATTAGATGGCTGATGACATCAATAAATCCATTGAGTTCGCCGTCTATTACTTAAACATAGACATGATCAATATCACTTCCCAATTTACCAGTCGTGCATATAGCATCTAGCATACTACCAATACATCCATAGAGTACGCCGTGTAATTTGAAAATATAGACACTTTACCAGTGGTTTATTTATTTATTTTAAGACATGATAACATCAAAAAATACATGATATCGGGATAATTATAGTAAATAAAAATCGGAGAGATATGGTATGTTACAGTCTTGATCGGCTCCTGAGCTAGTATATCATAGTCCCGTCACTAAATATCTGAAACGATATAAGATAAATTATTATTATTATTATTATTATTATTATTATTATTATTTTTATTCAATCTCATTAAAATCAGACCCTTTATCGCGCTACGATATTCTATACTTCAAAAATCTGACAACAATGCATCGGAGGTCACGTCAGATTGTCCTTACGATTAGCTAATCAGATTTCAGCCCGGTATAGACTGCTTCACTGTGCGTATCGCGTTTCAGTCAAACGCTGTGGACCAGTCTACGCTCGGTATTGAAAGGGACAATGTCCGTAACCTTTAGATTATAAAACACAATTGCGTTGACAAACATAACACACTAACCATTATTGAATATTTACTGAATAAAACCAAGATTATTTGACGGAATTCAATAGCGGAACAGAAAAAGAAGTACCGCTTCGTGGGGTGAAACTCGTAACCTACATTAAAATTACACTTGCGGGTAATAATAATAGAACGTCGCAATAGTCGACCTCGCTCGATTGAGCTAAATGGACCAAACGCATTAAGACAAACATACTATATAGTAAACCTTATGTCGCAATAATCTAGGTAGAATATATATTTTTCAGATATAGGTAGAATGTTACGAATGTTTCCAAAAAAAAACATGACAGCGCCCATGATTTTTTCCTATTTTTTTTTATGTAAAACATGCCATTTAATGCATTACTTTGAAATGATCGTCCAATACACATCAATAACACACGGCGACATTATCTTTAATCGGCGGTATGTAAGTTATGTGGATATTTTGTTTGTTCAGTTCACTCGAACATCATCTGAAACGCCCGATTTCATTGGTTGAATTTCGTTGATATTCACAGGAATATTGATTAGATGAAAGGTCGATCTGACTTGACCTCCTTGTCTGTGTTGTAAGATCCTAAAAGCGGAGAGTATCGAAGCGTAATTAATAGTAGTAGTAGTAGTGGTAGTAGTAGTAGTAGTAGTAGTAGTAGTAGTAGTAGTAGTACTACTACTACTAGTAGTAGAAATAGTAGTATCATTATCATTAGTGGTAGTAGTAGTACTAGTAGTAGTAGTAGTAGTAGTAGTATCATTATCATTAGTAGTAGCAGTAGTAGTAGCAGTATGTTATTATTATTATTATTATTATTAATATTATTATTATTACTGTTATTATTATTATTATTATTATTATCAATAGTAGTAGTAGTAGTAGTAGTATCATTATCTTTATTATTATCGATATCATTATATTATTATTATTATTATTATTATTATTATTACTATTATTACTATTAGTATTTTTATTAGTAGTAGTAGTAGTAGTAGTACTACTACTAGTAGTAGTATAAATGAATATGATAATGGACCTTTGGAAACGGATATTGCAGTCTCGGTTTGACTGAGACTGTTCATGAACGGTAGTGAAATATGCTAGCTACCGCTCACGCCCTCTAGCCCCGGGTTGAGTAGAACTCAATATTCATAAAATCAATAGTACATAATTTTAACCATCCCGAAGATGGCATGCATATGACTGTGGACATAGAAATTTTCCTTCCCCATTTCCAGCGGCGTATGGTCCCAGTATCTAACAAAATACTATGCCCCGAAGAGCGAAATAAACAAAATGGAATTTAGTTGGGAGCAGCGGTTATGAAGCCTGCATATCACAAGTAACAGCCAAAAGACTAAATTAAAAAGCAGACAACATATCCTATGAGTGGTTAAACAATACCCAGAGCCATTTATCGGCCGGAGTAGCGAAACCACCGAATCGAAAATTAAGTAAGAAAACAAAAGCAATTGAAAATGTACCACCCGATAACTAAATATAAGTATCGGGCTCATCGATCTACAAAGATCAAATTAATAACAGTCCTGTTACCATTATTATTATTATTGTTATTAATAATAATTGTATCTTTATTATTATTATTATTTTTATTATTATTATTATTATTATTATTTTTATTATTATTATTATTATTATTATTGTTATTATTATTATTATTAATAGTACTATTATTATTATTAGTAGTAGTAGTATTACTGTTCTTGTTTTTATTATAACTATTGTTTTTTCTTATTAGTAGCAGTAGCAGTGTTAGTAGTAGTAATAATAATAGTAATAGTAGTAGTAATAGTAGTAGTAGTAGTAGTAGTAGTAGTAGTAGTAGTAGTAGCAGTAGTGGTAGTAGTAGTAGTAGTAGTAATAGTAGTAGTAGTAGTAGTAGTAGTAGTTATAGTAGTGTCCTTATTATTATTATTAGTAGTAGTAGTAGTAGTAGTAGTAGTAGTAGTAGTAGTATCATTATTATTATTATTATTATGCTAGTATATATATATTTTTTTTTATAGATGTTATATATTATTATTATTATTATTATTATTATTATTATTATTGTTGTTGTTGTTGTTGTTGTTGTTGTTGTTGTTATTATTATTATTATTATTATTATTATTATTATTATTGCTATTATTATTATTATTATTAGTAGTAGTAGTAGTAGTAGTAGTAGTATTAATATTATTGTTATTGTTATTATTATTATTATTATTATTATTATTATTATTATTATTAGTAGTAGTAGTAGTAGTAGTAGTAGTAGTAGAAGTAGTAGTAGTAGTAGTAGTAGTAATAGTAGTAGTAGTAAGAGCATTATTATTATTATTATTATTATTATTATTATTATTGTTATTTTTATTGTTATTATTATTATTATCATTACTATGATTACTATTATTAGTATTATTAGTAGTATTAGTATTAGTATTATTGTTGTCATTGTCAGTGTTATTATTGTTATTATTATTTTTTTTTTTTATATATTATTATTATTAGTTTTATTGTTTCCATATTCACGTGACGGTCTATTCTTGAACAATACAACACTTCTGAATCACTGAGCAATTTAATTACAATGACAGGATCAATTCATTGATTCTACGCCTTTACTCTTTGCCGTATTGTTGATGTAGAGGTATATTGACAATAGATCGTATTGCTTGTATTGCTTGTAGAGTTAATGTTTGTTGAAGGTACCAAATTGATTTGATTCGTTGAAATGATAAATTTCTTAATGCCAATTATGAGAACAGAAGGACTGGCACAGAACCGCCGTAAAAAGTCGCCCGACTATAAAACAGTAATGTCTTTGTGGCTTTAAAGCATAATATCACTTAAGCCAGTGTTAGGAAGCGTGAAAGGTGTTGCACTTTACCTTACTTCCCCTTTGAATACCCTTTTCAGTATTTATTTCTTTTAATATAGAGTATCGATCAAATCAGATAATGTATGTGTTATATTTATATTGCCTATTAATAACTAGTATATATTAACGCATACTGAGAAATGCACCCGAGTTGTGATATTCCATGATTTATATTTGCGTTACTTTCTGTGTGGCTTTTTTTTTTCTTTCATAATCATGTATACGAGAACTGTTCAAAAAATACCTACACGTTTTCGATATCGCACTCATTGTTATTACTATTATTATCATAACGAGGTCCCGCCTTAATTGCATTAAGCGTAATTCTCTTAAAGTGAAATAACAACCGTCATTACTAAAAGATAATAATTCATAGTCGGTTTTGAGTGATAAATCCATTATTTTGAAAAGAAATACACTGATTAAAGTATCTCTTTTGGAAATGAACATTTCCTAGAACAGAGTATTAATACGTTTGAAGTCATTAAAAGCCTATCACGAATATATTTAATATTTTAGTTAGTGTCTTTAACAAAAGTGTGGGGCTGCTGCGTCGTTTGTAGTTGCTATGTGTCTAAATATGTTCATATGTTTTAACATTCATTTTTTCAGTAACTATATATCTGTCACATTTTTTGCTAGTATTGTTTGTCGTTTTGCGTGTTTTTGGGTTTACTGTGTTCTGTGAAAGCTGCATTTCCTGTTCGACTTTTATAATTATTTTTTTCAGGTCGGGATTGCACCATTTGCATTTGATATAAAGTTAAATATACTGTGTAGTCGTCACATGTTCATTTTTATCGATGACTTACCATATCGCATTCCCAGGGCTACACCGTTCACATCTGCTATAAGGTTTGTAGTCGTATAGCCGCCGCAGCCTCCCATATGCATTTCCATAAAGGAAAAATAATCATCTGGGAGATTTTCATCTGTAGGCGTAGCAAGGTCAATCCATTTCCGCATAAACGCGTTATCATAATTTTTACTTGTGGGCAGCTCATTATTCTGATTGAAAAGAAACACAAAATAACTGTTAGTTGTTCCGTCGCAGTTTTGGAATGTCTGTTCTTGGCAAGCCACCTTGTACCCCTGTGTGTCTTTAAGATGGTTGATCCCAGCTACAGGAAGGAGTCCAACGTACAAATAGGGCGTCATGTGTATGTTGTTGAACATAGCGTAGCCTGTATATGCGTTGTACTGTACCGATAATGGAATGGAGCTATATCGGGTTATCTGTTCAATTTTTGCCTCGTATTGGGAACCGTTGGTACGTTGATGTCGCAACAAGATGTAGCTGCTGTTGTTAAACAAGTCAGCTACATTGACAGTGGCTATCGTTTTGGTTGATACATACGTATAGACATAATTTATGTAGAACTTACAATACACCTCATATGCCTCATTTTCTCCATTGTAGATCGTAAATCTGCCGCTACACGAGGCTGTGTTCGACTTGTATATATCGGCACACGAATCTGAAACAGAAGTGTGTTATTAATATTTTAAATCTTAGACATTATATTTTTATGAATATTTAACTTATAAAACAAATAAGCCAGCATAGTTTGTTTCATGCTGATACCAAGTAATTTACTAGGCTAAGCTTCTTTTTTATGTCTTTGCTTAGTCTTGCCGTTTTCCTTCTGAACTGTTTCATGTATGCAATGTTTTGTAACAATGTTTTCGTCACTTTAACATGTTTAATAAAACAATATTATATCAGAGTAAATTAGAACGTTTTTGGCATTGATGCATTGATTTGCATTGTTCTCAACAATAAGGAATATCGTCAAACAATTTATTTTTTCTCTGTGAGA